>JAUPMG010000653.1:0-16196 GCA_031762675.1 Pachysandra terminalis | reverse complement strand
AAATAAGAAAAGCCTGACTGAACTTATTTCGATTGGCAAAGAACTCATACATCATAGGAAATCAACATAATGAACAACTAAACAAATCAATTAAACTCAATGAAAATTACATAGAAAATCATACCATTACATAGATCTTCCCCTAGCCTTTGCTTAGGTTTAGACTCCCATGGAGAGAAAAAGAGAAGAAAATTACAAGGTTTGGTGTAGAGAAAATTGGGGAAGAATAAGAGATCCCTTGGGTAATCTCTCTTCATGTATTAATATGAAAACCTTCTACATATTTCTCTCTCTTTTTCTCCTCCTTCTATTCTTTTTTTTCATTCAAAATTCGAATTCACAAGGAGAAAGGCAAAGAGACTAATTTAGAAGTTGCTAATTCCCGCTTTAGAAACTTGTAGTAACTGGCAGCGTACGTTTGGCCCATATAGAGTTCGTTTCACGACATATACATGAAACACACGTTTGTAGATCTTGAAGTCTTCTTTCCAGGGCACTAAGAATCACCTTGATACGACATTGGATTTAAAAGTTACCCTCAAAATACCAAGGCTGCATCAATTATTTGCTGCCCAGATTTTGTTTTTAAATTTGGATGAACTCCCAAACGGTTTTTAACTTTTCTTCTTCTCTTCTCTTCTTTCCATTCTTTCCTTGCTTTCTAAAAACATCCCCAGTTTGAATTCAAATACTCAATTCCCGCTTTTGCGCACAATAGAAAGTTTCTAATTTCGTGATTGCGATCGATCGCATTTTCACGATCGATCGCAAATCAGTGCTATCGATTGCAACAGGTTCAGCAGCTTCATTTTGGTTGGGGTTTGAGCTGGACTTTGATATGGCTTCCTTCCTCTTGCCTTCAAGGATGTGGCTTCATTGTCATTAAGGCTGGATTACTCAGAATTCGTCTAAACCTGTATAAATTAGGATGTATAAAATTAAATTTATGTCATGCAATAGAAACGGAGAATTCTTGTAAATTATGCACAAAGAGGACTTAGAAGGCCTAGAAATGCTAAATAAGTCATGATATAAAGTTGTAAATATGTAATAATTCATGATTTAGCAAGACTCATACTGAGTTGAGGAAGAGTAAAGAGGATATGTCCAAGCTCCAAAAGAGCTTGGTCAAGACTCTCCACTACGCCATGAGGATCTTCACCTGCAAGAAGTCTAGTGATGCTATTCGTCTGACTATCATTCCTCCTTCAGTGATTTCACCTCCATCACCACCATCATCATCACCTTCAGCGGATTTCTGATTTGATATTCCTTGGATGTTGCAGTTGCTTATCGTTGTTTTTAGAGTTTTGTTGTAGCCCTTAAGGCATTAGTTTTCCCTTCTTGTGTAACAATTGGTTAAGTTTAAACTATGTACTTTCCTTTCTTGTCTGTAAGTCTTTTCCTTGGTATCAATGAAATTCTTATCTTTCCTTCCAAGTGTTCCACTAAGATTAGTAAGATATAATCAAGTAAATATAAGTTTAAAACCTAATCAACTAAGACAACACACATACACTTAAAAATCAATAATACAAATTCAAACAAACTCTTTACCTTATCACTCAAAGCAAGACACAATGTTAAATTAAAACAAATGTGCACAGTAGAACTTAAACAATCCTTGTCACACAATAAATTAGTAAAGATATAAATAACTAAGTTACAAATCACTTACCTTGAACGAACAAACTAAGGTAGACAATTTTAGTGGAATTTAAAACAACACTACTAAACTAAAGTAAACAACTACAATGGAACTTAAACAATCTTTATTAAAATTAAAGATTTCAGAAAGTATAGAAAAAATTTAATTACATATACATATCACCTACTTCACAAGAACAAAATAAGCATTTAAAAATCTTATTAAAGAAAAATTAATTAGAAGCACCTAGATTAATTTTGAGGACGAAATTCTCTTAAGGAGAATATAGTGTAAAGACCTGAAAAATACGGACTAAGAAGAACTTTAATACAAGGGTTAAAATGGTAATTAAACTCTCCACACGTAGAACTGACCTAAGATCATTAGTATAATAATATGGAATTAATATTATAAGCTATAGTAAACAAACTAGGATCATTAACTAAGAATTACAACTTAACTAGAAATTAGACTAATAGGTTAAACTAGAGATTATCCAAACAGGACTTAACTCTAATAATTAATTATGGACTTGAGTAAAATCCCAATAAGACTAAAGCCCAATTAGATTATTTAATAAGTAATTTTTTTGATAAATAAGCAGGATAACGTAAGTGCTAAGTTGTAATTAAAATAGGACTCTAGACTAACAATCAAATACCAACTACAACTCCTAATGCAACTCTAACTCCTAAAACTCATAAAACAAGATTAAACTAAGGAAATTAAAAATTAGAAACATTTCAAATTCGTGGGAACACCTAGGAAGAACAAGAAGTAGGCTAGAAGTTCAGAAAACTAGTAGAAAATTAGCAGATCAACAATGGCAGTAGATCTTTCAGCATTAAGGTAAGTTTTCTTTTAGATCCTACATATTTACTTCTCATCTACTGTCATATCATGGGGAATTCCATCTCTCTTGTGTGTATAACCCTTCCCTATGATCATGTTAATAAAACCAAGAAAGATTGCATGATATTAATAACATACGTATCTCATGTTAAAGTTAAACCATGAATCAAACAAAGAATCCATAAATTTATAAGTAATGCTAATATCTGAAATTATGTGATTAATATATTGACCAACTGACTATGCACGAGGCCTTCAGATATCTAGAGGAATAAACCCTGAAAATTTCATGACTTAAAATCTTGTTTTGTGAACCGGCAAACCAACCGGTGTACTGGTTAGCCTGCTGGTTGACACTTTGTGTGATCTGGGCACAGGCAGGTCACTGCCTAGCCTACCGGTTTACCGAGACCTCACTGGGACTTTACCGGATGACCAACTTCATGTATTATACCACCTAGCCATCCTGCGGATTCACCTGCTTGGCAAGATCTTGACTTCAAGAACCCGAGTTTTGCGGCAGATCCTCGTAATATCCGTATGGGGTTAGCGAGTGATGGCTTCAATCAATTCAGGACAATGAGTAATGTGCACAGCACCTGGTCGGTCGTTCTAGTGCCGTACAACTTGTCACCCTGGCTGTGTATGAAGCAGCCAAATATGATACTGTCATTGCTTATCCCTGGCCCTTCAGAGCCTGAAAATGATATGGACATGTACTTGAGGCCTTTGATCGAAGAGCTGAAGGAGTTGTGGGAAGCAAGAATACAAACTTATGACGCATCAAAAAATGAGACATTTACGATGCGCACGACGTTGCTCTGGACCATCAGTGACTTTCCAAGTTATGCCATTTTGTCGGGTTGGAGCCCAAAAGAAAAGTTTGCATGCCCTACATGCCACAAAGACACATGCAACCAATATTGGTCTAAGGGCACGAAGCAATGTTACATGGGGTTGATTCTTACGAGCTGATTTGTAAGTTAAATGGCTATCTGGATTGTCCCGATATGAGATTTGTAAGTCAATGGCTATCTGGACCGTTCCGGTATGAGATTTGTAAGTCAAATAATTATCTAGACAGTCTGGGTATGGGATTTGTAGGTCAAATTACTATCTGGACAGTCCGAGTATGATATTTGTAAGTCAAATAATTATCTAGATAGTCCGGGTAAGAGATTTGTAAGTCGAATAATTATATGGACAGTCTCGGTATAAGCTTTGTAAGTTAAATGGCTATCTAGACCATCCCGGTATGAAATTTGTAAGTAAAAACATTGTCTGGACAGTCTGGGTGTGAGATTGGTAAGTCATCACTATCTTGATGTAAATAATTGATTTTCTAGATTTGTAAGTCAAATCATTGGCTACTCAATTTTATATTTCTTGTTTATGTAAATAATTGTTTAAGTTAAATAACTATCATTTTCATTTGCTCAATTTTAGATTTCTTGTTTATGTAAATAATTTGTTTTTTGGTTTTTTGTTTTTTTTTTTTTTGCAGCTTCACTATGACGGACGGATACGAAGATGTAGCTGGGACGTCTTCAAGGCCATCCACGCCGAAGAGGACTTGAAGCCCAACCCAGTGCCTCGAGCTTTATCAGATGCCTATAGGGCGTAAGATGACAGTGTATGTAGATCACAATGGGGCCCCGATTAGGGAAAGTGCAATCAAGTTGGCGAACTACTTCGGAACGTTGGCATGTGATTCACAATTGATTAAGTTGGATGCCCCAACGTGGCACGCGATTACACCAGCTACTCAGGGCCATCTATGGGAATTAATAAACGTATAATTTTTCTACTTTCTTCAAGTATTTTAAGTTTGTTTATTTATTAGGACTACGTAATGCCCGAGTGTAATTCCACATTTTCCTTGGTTTGTGCAATGCAGGAAATATTTGATATCCCGGTTGACCTCCGTAAATACTGTTTGGAATCCATTGGGAAGAAATGGAGGGAATATAGGTCTCAACCCAAATGGGACATATTTGACAAATTCTACAATGATGTGTTACTGTACGCAAAGTTTCTAGATTATTGTCCACCAAAGCAGTGGCATATTTTATTGCCTTCTTGTATTCCGATGAGGCCCAGGTATGATGCAATTATAATATTTTCTATTTCCTTATTATCGTAGACTACAAGTTAAAATAATTAATAAATACCTCTTACTAGTGGATTGATATGTGATGCAGAGAAAAAGTACAAAAAATAAAGAAAACAGATCGAAGCAGATGCTCATGCATACGCTTGGTTCAAAGAGGTTTGCTAGGGTGGCGGAGGAGGAGGTAAATTTCTCATATATAGTTATCTACTAAATTTTTAATTTTTGCTTTTACACTCTTACATGCCTATAATTTGAGAGAATGTTTTTTTTTTTTTTTTTTTGTGTTCTAATAGCGGGTGAAGAGCAGTTCCAGTTTGTCGTTGAGTTGAGCAGATATTTTCCCAAGGACACATGTCGATAAGGATGGACGTCCCATTTCTCAAGAGGCAGCTGGCAAAATAGTAAGTGTTCCTTGGTACTTTTTCAATTGCTGTTTATCTTTTCTATGCTACTTTGTTTCGAGCTATGTGAGTCTGCTAGTGAGGGTATATAAATCATAAAATCATATTCCTCCCACATTTGCAAAATTTCATGGACCTAAGCAAATTCAGCACAAGTAATCACCCAAAAACACACATCAGCATAACATATTATACAAAGCAATAAAACCCAATTCAAACGTGTGAGTAGATGTATTTAAGGTTGCATAAGCTAGAGAAATCATAAAAATCACATTCCTCCACATTTGCAAAATTTCATGGTCCTAAGCAAATTCAGCACAAGTAGTCACCCAAAAACACACATATCAACATAACAGAGTATACACAACAATAAAATTCAATTCAAACATGTGAGCAAATGTATTTAAGGTTGCATAAACTATAGAAATCATAAAATTCACATTCCCTCAACATTTACAAAATTCATGGTTCTAGGCAAATTCAACACAAGTAGTCACCCAAAAACACAAATATCAGCATAACAGATTATACAAAGCAATAAAATCCAATTCAAACATGTGAGCAGATGTATTTAAGGTTGCATAAGCTATAGAAATCATAAAAATCACATTCCCCCCACATTTGCAAAATCTCATGGTCCTAGGCAAATTCTGCACAAGTAGTCACCCAAAAACACACATATCAGCATAACAGATTATACAAAGCAATAAAATCCAATTCAAACATGTGAGCAGATGTATTTAAGGTTGCTTAAGCTATAGAAATCATAAAAATCACATTCCCCCACATTTGCAAAATATCAAGATCTAGTTCAAAATCAAAATCAGTGAAAAAGAGGTTCAAGGTGGCCAAATTTTTAAAAAGACACTAATAGGACTTGTGAATAGGTCTAACATACTTAGTTTAACATATTACAGGTGTTCAAAAGGTTTTTTAGGATAAAATACAAGTTTGGATCAAAGGCTATCTAAAAAGCACACTAGCGGTTACCTAGCGGCTAACCACTAAATGGAAGAATTTTTTAGTGGTGATCTAATTGACTTTTGATACAAAGACTGAATGAATGCTTATGTTGCTTTCTAATTATATTCCTTATATCTTCTCTTTTGCATGCAAAAGGAAATGCAAGAATTGAGAGAGACGCTTCCGAAGGGCTCACAGGACAGCACGGCTTGTACAGGTTTACTTGTAAGTTTAATAGACTTGAATTATGTTTGCTCTTGTACAAGTTTACTTGTAGGTTTAATAGACTTGAATTGTGTTTGCACTTGTACATGTTTATTTACAAGTTCATAATCTTGTAGAAATAGCGAAATTTAAAAATTAAAAAAAAAATAGACTATTAACAGCGGTCCTAAATGACCGTCGTTAACCATAATATATCTCGGCGGTCTTATAGGAGCGCCGAGTTATCTAATGTATTCTCGGCGGTCTGCACCGCCGACAAACACATATAAATCGTTGCATTAGCCATCTTTGACAGCGGTTTTTGACCGCCGATAAAGACAAGCTAATAGGCGATGGTCATGGACCGCCGTGATATACCACATAACGCGCAGTTTAATATGGTTTTCTCGGTGGTTTTAGACCACCGAGAAAACCTGTTTAATTGTCAGAGATCGTGGTAAACTGTCGTGAGGACCGCCGACAATTCGTTCCGTGATGAGGGATTTCTCGGGGGTTCACCGGACCGTGAGAATTGTTTCCACGTCTGTCCGGGTATATATACCGGCGGTTTTGGACTGCCGGGAAAGACCATGTATTTTGTATTGACAAGTTCGTCATTTGAATTGAAACTACAGTGTTTGAAAATTTGATTAAAATTGGAATTGGAAAGCTAAAAAGTTAAAATACTACATGATCCAGTCATTTTTCCTAAATTACGAAGGTCAACAATGATTTGATTGTTAGAAAGTTCATCTTTGATACTATCGTTGAAATGGTTTTAAGTATAGGATATGATTTCATTTCATTAATCAAAATTATATTTTTATTTTATTTTTATGGTTTTATCAATACTCCAATCAAATATATCTTCGTAGATAAATAGAGGGATATATTACTGTAAGATTGAATCAGGTTCTTATATATAATTTGTCAAAAAATATATAAGAAATAGTTTAATGGGTGAAAAAGGGCTTAAATTGTGCTTTGACCTTATACACAACGATAAAACCTATATGACATAATGAAACACCTAAACCATATTAAGTAGCTTATTTTAAAGGTCATTTGTTTCAAACACCATGTACAACGCATTTGCTATATATTAATCTATTAAAAATTCACTTTCTTTCATAAGGTAATGTTGTCAATACAAAAGCTTTCTCTAACTAATTAATTCTAATACATTCATCATTAATTATAGTGTATCTCTTAAATGCCCTTTTATAAGTATACATGAAAAATTCAATTCGAAATTTTATTTTCATGTTTTTATATGGTGCTCAAATTTAGTTTAGATTCTCATGCTTGCTTATTTTTAAATTTTCTTTTTATATTAAATCAGTAAAATAAATAGATACTACAGAATTTATGTTTTGTAGTTCGTCGCAATCCCTTAACTTTATGTATTTCATAAATGAAAAATAATGTTCAATTGTTTAGTGACCCACATAATTAAAAAAATAATGTCATGTTCATTGAATCACATAACTCCTAAATAGAAAATTATTTAGTTATTTTAGTTAATTCTTTTCTTTTGCAAATCACTGAAAATTTTAAATTAAAAAGGTTTCTTTTTTCTTCACTTAAATCTATCATATCTTCATAATTATCAAAGTTCAATAGAGGTAAAATAATTATAATTAAATTTCATGGTTAAAACTATCTACAATATAATTATAATCTAATTAGATATTCGAAATAGATAAGTGATCTGAGTGAAAATTAAAAAAATAATGTCATGTTCATTGAATCACATAACTCCTAAATAGAAAATTATTTATTATTTTAGTTAATTCTTTTCTTTTGCAAATCACTGAAAATTTTAAATTAAAAAGGTTTCTTTTTTTCTTAATCACATCATAATTAGTGTAACTTTTATCTTTTCTAATATCCTTGTCTATGCATTTCTTAAGTCGTGTTGTATATAAGTTTTCTCCACAAGTTCGTCATTTGAATTGAAACTACAATGTTTGAAAGTTTGATTAAAAAGTTAAAAGACTGGACGATCCAGTCATTTTTCATAAATTACGAAGGGAAACAATGATTTGATTGCAAGAAAGTTCATTTTTGAAACTATTGTTGAAATGGTTTTAAGTATAGGATATGATTTCATTTCATTAATCAAAATTTTATTTTTATTTTTATTTTTTATTTTTTATGTCTTTATCAATACTTCAATCAAATATATCTCCGTAGATAAATTGAGGGGATATATACATATTAGATTGAATCAGTTTTTTATATAAGATTTGTCAAAAAATACATAAGAAAGATTTTAATAGGTGAAAAAGCTTTTAAATTGTACTTTGACCTTATACACAGTGATAAAACCTATACGACATAATAAAACACCTTAACCATATTAAGTAGCTTTTTCTTAAAGGTCATTTGTTTCAAACACAACGTGCAACGCACGTGCTATATACTAGTTTCATTATAAAGCCTTGATTTAGTCATGGGTGGGTCTCTGGGATCGAACCGATCTGATCTAGATCGGCCGGTCTGTATCGGGATCGGCCAGGACCGGTCCGATCTCAACTCACGATACAACTATTGTATCAAGTGGCTTTGGATTGGACCGGTCCAACCGATACCGATTCAAACTAGCCAATCTGAATGCTCCAATAGTTATCGCCCTGGATCAGTTCGATACAGACCAGTACGGCTGGTCCGACGACCGATAACACCGGGCGACTGTAATTGCCATTCTGACGACAGTTAGGTCGATCCATTTTTTTTAAGGACGATCCAAATTGTTTGGATCGAACACGAATCTGCTGATATCGGACCGGATCGACGATCCGTTTTGGGATCGGCTTGGACCGGTCCGATCTACAATCCCGAGAATAAAAACCTTGTCAGAGACCCAATATCTTTCGATTTCCGCTGTCTTGGGTTGGCATTGGCTCGGCTCCAGCCCGGCCCGTTTTCTGCCTAACCATATGTTCAAATACGGAATCACTCAGACTGACCTGATCGTAAAGGTCGTTCAAATCCCAACCATATTCAGATGCGATGTTAAGAAGAAAATCCAAATCGACGGCTGCAACAACTTTTAGCCTTTCTTATGCTTTGTCTGTTTGCCACTCATTGGGAAAATCTCTCTCTCTCCGTGCTGATACGCCGGCTTAACAGTCAAATCAATGACTAGAACTTAAGCAGCTAGAGATACGTATCTGTGACGACCTCCCCGTTTTGGTATCCACCATTGAGCTGCTGGATACTGGTTCCTGTGAATACAGAACTATCCAATCTTTTTTGAAAGATAGAGCAGGATGATCACTACACTTTTATTATTTTTCTTTCCTTTTTCTTTTGCTCGAAGGATCTGGTCACCATATTTACGCATCTCTGATTTATTTTTTTTCAATAAAATATTTGAATGTTAATCTATTGTACGTCTAAGGTTCAAAGTCTCTCATTTAGGCTACATTTGGATACCAAGAAAACATTTGGAAACTAAGAAAATGCCAGAAAGTTCTGTGCGAAATTAATTTGTATGAAATCAAAATAAAAGAAAATTTATTTCTATGTTGCAAGAAAATTATATAATTATTAATAAAAAATATGTAATAATATGTTTGGTTAGTAAGAAAATCATAAGAATCCTACATATAATTTTCATTTCAATCCTTATACTATAAGTTATATTTATGTTATGTCAAACTGACTTCGGTTTGGTTTGAGTTGGGTTTTTAGATTTTGGATTCGGTTTTGATTTTGGTTTTGAAATTATAAAATCGAATTAGACCAGCTTTGTTTTGGGTGAAACATCAGTTAAACCGAACTAAATTGAAAACCAATCTAGGCTCTAGTGTATTTAATCTAAGCCAAACCGATTTAAATCAAATTATAGTCTATACATATGTATTATATATATATATATATATATATATATATTGTCAACACATAAATTTGGATGTTTGGGAAGGGAAATGTAGGAAGAAGACAAAAACATTTCTCAAGAAACAAAAAGTTGTCTTTTTGGTCAAACATTTTCTCAGAAAAATAGTGGGCTTGTAGCTTCTTACATTTTCTTGGTATCCAAACGCATCCCGGATGTAAGAAAAGTGAACTTTCTTTCATTCTCTTCCATTTTCTTGGCATACAAACGCAGCCTTCGAAATTTCTACCAATCCCAGGCGCAAGGGAAAGTTTGTTCTTGATGTCTCATTATTTCTGAAGAGTAGACAGATCAATCTTTATGAATAGGGCTAGGTGTCACGCCTAAGCATGAAGCACCGTGAAATTCCTTCTTTATTGGGCCTAAGAGTGGGTGTATTAGTATTAATTAAGACCTATTATTGTAGATATTTTCTAAGAAAACTCTAGAAAGTTCTTTTAAAGAGGTGGAAAGATTTTCTAGAATGGAGTTTCCTAGAAAGGTCTTTTGAGGAGGTAGAAGGACTTCCTAGAAAATAGCTTTCTATAAAGGTCTTTTGAAGAGGTGAAAGCACTTTCCAGAAAGGAGATTTCTAGAAAGGTAAGTGAGATATTTTTGGAGGCAAACTTGTAACCGTAGGATTAAATTAATCTTACCCATCCATTGTAACCAAGAAGTCTATAAAATGGGAAATGCTTCTCATTTGTAAAACAATCTTAGGAGTTGCAAAGCTCTTTGAGTGGGGGATATTAGTTATTTCCTAAGTTACTTCTTGTGTTCTCTTTACGTATAGCCTTTTAGGCATCGTGGGAGATAGGATGACTTGTACTACAAAAGGGTTAATTGAGCACAAGTGCCATACGGTTCGCTTGGAAAATTACCAGGACTATGACAAGTGGTATCAGAGCAGGGTTCGTGACAAGGTTTAGAGCAAAGGTTAAGAGTAGGAGGCACACACTGTCTTTTGAGATAGTAGAGTGCAATAAAAGCCAAAGGAATGAGGGTAACCACGCCAAACAAATGAAGGCGAAATCATAGTCTTGTGATGTCGTAGCGCTCGTGCAGCACGACTTGTTATGGGGGAACTTGTTGTGGCCAATAAGGGAGATTGGTTCAAGGAGATGGGTCGGTTCAGACATACCTAGTTCGGGTTGATCTTCCGATCGGACACTTTTGATAGATCCAAGTGATCTGGACCATCAGACGGCGCGTCTAATCATGTTCGCACGATCAAGACCATCCGATTAGGTTGCACCTGATCAAAGAGGTGTCAACTGATCATGTGCCTTTACATGGTTAGATCTAAATTGTAGAATCATGCTTGTACATGATCAATGATGAGTGAAGGGGTACATGCCTTTTCAGATTTGTTCTGGACCGTTGGATCAAGATCATACCTGTTGGTGAGCAAGTATATGTAAGTCTATAAATAGACTGTAGATCTAGACTAATTTAATCATCCAATTCGATCAAGTTCAGGTCTGATTGTGAGAGAGAGATCCATCAAGGTTTTCATCAAGTCTTTGGCATCATCAATTCTTATACAGAGCATCTTGTTGTAATCGGACGATGCACATCCGAGAATCACAACGAATCTTGATCAGAGGTTTCATTGTATCCGGAAGGCATTTTCTCGCTAACCCCTAGTGCATGCACAATCTTAATCGGAGGAGGAGAAACTTATCTAAAAGAAAGCGAGCCGATCCTACCTTGAAGCTTGTTGATCAATGGTGCATATTGTTCTAATCCTTTATATTTCTGATCCTTTATTGCTTTTCCAACAATAATTACATAAGATAGTGCGTGTTCAAGGACTCAAGATGGCTATCTAAAGAGGATTCAAACGGATTATACTGAAAGGGGGCTCAAGAACCATAATTAAGCAAGTCTCAACTAGAGCAATCAATGCATGAAGGATGAATAACTTGATCACAGAGGGAACTGAAATACTTTGACAACTTTAGGAGGTTCATTTTAGCCATGTGCCATATATATATTCTAGAAGGATAATATCGCTGAAGATGTTTTGGCAAACCTAGCAATCACAAGCGGTTCGTGCCTATTGTTTAGATTTAGATGATCACTATATGAATTACAATCTATATTGCCAGATGATTGGATAGGTACAACAAGAGAGAGAATTGTATCCAAAAACCCCGTGAACTTCTATTTTCTTAAAGCTAGTAATGGGGCGGGTTCGGGGCGGGTTGAAATAGGGTATTAAGAGCATGAACCCAAACATAAACCTGTCCGTTTAATAAACGGGTTGAGATTACTGAACCCGCACCCAACCCGTCTAACCCGTCTATTTTTTATTTTTTGGTGTAAATTCCTCTTCTACCTGTTGGTGTTTTACTGTTTTTCTGTGTTCAAGGTTTCAAGTTTACTGTTTTCCTATGTGTTCAAGTCTTCAAGCACACAAATAGACCAAAAAAACGAGAAAGCAGAAAAAAATAGGTCTATTTTTCCATGTGAAATAGATGTTTTTTAGATCTGGTTTTTTGTGTAGAGAATCCTCAAAGACCTCAACTCTTCATTGCAGTTTACAACTTGCAAAATCGCACTTGTGCAGTCATTTTTCACTGTGTTGTATGAAAATAAGAGAGACAAAAGAAGAGGGAAAATAATAAGGGACTAAAGCCCTAATCTTGTGCTCTACTTCTTTTATCGTCTGAGAATGTGAGAGAGGAAAGAAGAGGGAAAATAGAAAGGACTAACCTTAATCTATCATTGTTCTTATATAGGGGTTAGGGAGGGGTTACTTAAATTCCTATACAATAACTAAGGTATAAATTTTTTTTTACCATAGTTATAACCCGACACGGCAGACGGCTAACCCGAAACTAACCCATTTATTCACAGGTTATAAACCCTCAACTCGAACCCGACCTATGGGTTGAAAAATTGAACCCAAACCCGTTAAAATGTAGGCAGGTTGATGGTTCGGGTTAGAAATTGCCATCTCTACATTTTCTTTCTTTCTTTCTTTCTTTTTTTAATTAACTTGTTTTGTTGATGTAGATAATTGACTTTTGAAAAGAATTAGGCATAGTGTTTAGATTTTTTCTTACTAGATAAGACATTGGAAAATATGAGAACATTTCCTCTAGTCCCAAAACGGTGGAAGATCGGCTGAAGCGTGCGTGCATGCATGACACACATCCAACTGATCTTGTCTTTTAGTGATGTGATGGGGACTAGCTGGATGCGTGTCGTGCATACAGGCACGCTCCAGCCGATCTTCCACCATTTTGGGACGAGACTGAAATGCTCTCGAAAAATATATAACAGAGAGAAATGATAAAACGAATTGAAGGTAAATCTTCTGAAGTGTTTGTATTGATTGTATACGGGGATAATGTGGTGGATAGCCTTATTTAGGATCCTAACTACAAAGGAAACAAAAATAGAAAAAGGTAAGAAGTTACAGCTATACAAGGTATGGAGATATTATGTGATATTTTCTACTAATATGGTGAGATCAGTGATCTTTCCTAATACTCCCCCTCAAGTTGGGTGATGAACGTTATGGAAACCCAACTTGCGAATCAGCTTATGGATGCACCAATGATTTTTGTGAACACGTCATCTGGCTATAGCGATGTAGCAATGCGAGCAGTATGGATAACGCCAATTTGAAATTTCTCATGAATGATGTGGCAATCGATCTCGATGTGTTTCGTGCGTTCATGGAAGAAGGGGTTAGCAGCGATATGGAGGACTGCTTAGTTGTCGCAAAAGAGCAAAGCAGGTTGGGGATGATCAATGCCCAAGTCACGAAGAAGGTAGAGAAGCCAAGTAATCTCATAACAAGTGGAGGCCATGGCACGATATTCATCTTCGGTAGACGATCTAGAGACAATTGTTCGTTTCTTCAATTTCCAGGAGATAGGTGAGAAACCAAGCATTACACAGTATCCAGTAACTGATCGACAGGTGTCAGGAAAACTCACCCAATTAGAATCACATAATGCTCGCAACTGAAGAGTACTATGGGATGGTAACAAGATCCCTTTTCCTGGTGATTGCTTGATATAACGAAGTAACCGGTAGGCAGCATCAAGATGAGGTTGTCATGGATGAGCAAGGAAATGACTGAGAACTTGGATGGAGAAGGCTATATAAGGTTGCGTGATGGTGAGATAAAGAAGACGGCCAATAAGACGACAATAGCTTGATGGATCAGGCAATGGGTCACCATCGGTTTTGAACAGTTTAAGGTGTTGCTCCATGGGGAATGTGGTAGGCCTTGAAGCAAGGAAGCCGGTGTCTTCTAAAATATCAAGAGCTAACTTGCATTGTGATAGGTAAATGCCATTCTTGGAACGAGCCACTTCAAGACCTAAAAAATATTTAGGGGACCAATATCCTTCAGTTTGAAACGACTGTGGAGGAATGCCTTGAGTTTAGTGATGTGAGAAAGATCATTGCTTGCAATGAGGATGTCATCGACATAAACGAGCACAACAGTAAATGCCATACCAGAGTGGCGTACAAATAATGAGTAGTCGGCCTTGGATTGAAGGAAACCGGCATCTAATAAATCAGTCGAGATTTTAGCAAACCAATGTCGAGAGGCCTGCTTCAACCCATACAAAGATTTGTTAAGTTTGCATACACGTGTCTCCCCCTTTCGAGCAAAACTGGGAGGGAGGTCCATATAGAAATCTTTGTCTAAATCGCCGTGTAAAAAATCATTGTGAACATCTAATTGATGTAGATACTAGTGCTGAATGACGGCAACAGCCAAGAGAACCCAAACCGTTGTCAGTTTGGCCACGGGAGCAAAGGTTTCTTGGTAGTCTAAGCCTTCCATTTGGCTATAACCTTTGGCAACCAAACGGGCCTTGTACCGTTCAATGGAACCATTTGAATTATACTTGATTTTGTAGATCCACTTGCAACCAATGGGTTGATTGTCAGGTGGAAGAGAGGTGAGGGTCCAAGTGTTACTGGCCTCAAGGGCACCAATCTCATTGGCCATAGCTTCACACCATTTTGGATCAATGATAGATTGCTTGAAAGATTTAGGTTCAGCACATGATGAAATAGCTATAGAGAAGGTACGATGATTAGGAGAAAGATGATGATATGATAGAAATTGTGATAAGGGATATGGTGTGTTTACCTGTGAACACGTCGTCGAAATATGTGATGAACCGGGGAGGGGTTGCATGGCCAAACCACAATGATAGTCCACAAGATAAGAGGGACGGGTGGGTTGACGGGTAGAACGACGTGGAGGAGGTAATGCGGAGGAGTGAGGTGAATTTGGATCAGGTGGAGGTGAAGGGGTGTCATGAGCTACTGAAGATGGGGCTGAATATTCGGTATGTTCTACAACCGGTAAAGGGAGGACATTGGATGAACATGGGGAGAGAGTATGATCATGAAATGGGAAGATCTCTTCGTGAAAAATAACATCACGAGAGGTGAAGATAGAGTGGGTGTTAAGATCATACAATTTGTACGCCTTTTGGACATATGGATAACCAATGAAGATGCATTGTTTCGAACAGGCATCAAACTTACTGCGTGCAAAAGTATGTGTAGAGGTGTAGCAAAGACAACCAAAGACCTTCAAATGAGAGTAGGAAGGTTTGGTGTTAACAAATTTCTCATAGGGGGTCTGTCCAGAAAGGAGTGCAGATGGGGTATGGTTAATTAAATAAGTGGAAGTTAGAACACATTCCCCAAAACTTGATCAGAAGGTTGGGTTGAAATCGTAGAGCATGAGCAACGTTTATATCACGCCCCAAAACCCGAGCACAAATCCCTAGGTGGGATGGCACGAATCTCGAGGTGAGACCTTCGGGATCCATCACTGGACCGCAGATTGCTATATCAAACCAGCCAAAGGATGAACAGAACTACCAATTACATTCATCACAGAGTACGCGGAAGCTAACTACATAAGAAAAGGAAGTAGCTAAACAATTACAACGAATAAAAGAGGCACTTAGCTGGGCATTACAATTGTGAAATAAAATTCCCAATATCAACTACATAGTAAAACAAAACTCGAATGTCTACTGAACAATGAAACAAATAAATCTGGCATGCTGCATCTGCTACTAACAATTATCGACATAGCTCAACCTGCAACATGAGAGGTTACAGTGAGCTTGGAAT
>JAUPMG010000642.1:0-16196 GCA_031762675.1 Pachysandra terminalis | reverse complement strand
CACCACCCCACCACTATCACATGCATGGATTGCATGTTGTAATATTTGCAATTATTTTATATGGCTAAAAGAAAAAATTGTCTAATTTTTATTTTGGTTTTCTTTACACAACCAAACAAGAGAAAGTATTTTCTTTATAATGTTCTCTCAAATTTTCTCTAACCAACCAAACAATTGAAAGTAATGTACTTTCTTTTCTTTTTTTTTTCTTTTGTATTTTTTTTTCTTTTCTTTGAAATCCAAGTCCCACAAACACGGCCTAAGGGAAACAGAGAAGCATTTTTCCCTTGATGAATAGAAGGGGAAAATTTTTATCTTTTTTTAATCGTTTTTCTAGTGCTTGTATGCTGAGAACTATTACGCAGTGTTTGAATTGGGTCAGATATCTATAACTCAGATTTTGACTGTTAAAAGGCAGGCTACAAGCAACCAACACCTTATACACAACTGTTTATTCTTATTTGATTTTACCTTCTTTTTTTTTTAATGTACATTCCTTTCTTGAATGGAGGAATTGCTGTTCACTTTTCTACAAGAATTCTCTCTTCTGCCCTCTGGGATACTGGAAGGGAAAAGGAGATCAAATAAAAAAACTTGTAAACCAACAAGAACCTTTCTGGGATTTTCTCAAATGACAAAAATTAAAGGACTACTGTCCATTCAATTCTCTGAAATTCCCCGAAAGTACCTTCACCAGTTGGTTTCTCCAATCTCATCCATGCAAAAGCTCTGAGAGAAAACAAATTACATATTTTCCCTTGACAAAATATCAATTTCTAGGGATTGAGCTTGAAAAACAATGCTGGTAATAATTTGGTCCAACCATGGATATTCTTATCCATCACGTGCCTGCAACATCACCTTGTGGGTTTTTAAGCCCCGAAGAAGCCCGGACATTCTCGAGAGGAATGGGAGAAGAAAGGATAAGTTAAAGTAACATCCGCTCAATCAAAATTTTAAGTTTACTACAAATTGAGAATCATTAATTGGTTAACCTTGGCTTCCAACTCTTACAAAAATCCAAATTCAATATCTGAGACCGAAAATACTTAACGGATTGACAATCCTTGTATTGCCTGCGAACCATCTTCCAACTCTTACAAAAATCCAAATTCAATATCTGAGACCGAAAATACTTAACGGATTGACAATCCTTGTATTGCCTGCGAACCATCTTCCAACTCTTACAAATATCCAAATTCAATATCTGAGACCGAATATACTTAACGGATTGACAATCCTTGTATTGCCTGCGAACCATCTTCCATTACCTTGTTGGTTTGAATGGTGCTAATAACATTTGCAATGTTGCCCTGTAAAAGAAACAGTAAATTCTTCAGCAAATGTAATGCATTACATCAAAACAATATAGCAATAAGACATGTATTATAGTGAGATACTGGTGTTATTTGAAATTTTGAATCATTCTCCAACCAACCATACTAGTGAGGCAACAACCGCACAGATCGGCTTACTAATTTATTTTACATCAAAACATGACTTGGGCACCATGCATTTGAATCTAAAAACGTTAATAGGCAGTGTAAATAAACAGACAAATAAAAGGGAGAGAGAGAGAGAGAGAGAGATTCCACTACCCTCCAAGTTGCTAACTTCGTCCGAAGGGCTTCCCACTGATGTAGCCCAAACATGCGCTCAGTACAACGGCTGCATATCAATTATTAGTCAGATCCAAAACAAGGCTATGAAAAGGTTAACAGCACATATCGGGCAATGGTAAATTCTGCACTGGAGAATTATCTCCCCTGCTCTGAACAAAGTGAAGCAAAAGAGAGAAGAAATGGAACATGTGGGTTTACAACACACCTTACAATTACAATTTCATTCATCTGGTCCATCTTACAGTCAAGTAACTTTGCAGTGGTCGCCTTAACCACCCATAATTCCACCTCATCATCTGTTACCTGCAAAGAAGCTTGACCAAATAAATGACAAAGGACTGGCAAGCCATGAACCAGAAAAGAGGCAAGCTAAGCATAGAAAACTATAGCTCACCCTCATTGTGTCCTTGATAAGACTATATGGAATCTCATTGGAATCGGAGGCAAGATCCACCAAAGACATCAATCTCATCTTTGTTATACACTCTTCATGGACTAAACCTAGGCCATTGCAAAAATCAACAATTGAGATCAAAATACAGTTTCCTTCATTAATCTCAATGGAGTTCGAGGCATGTGCCTAGGAATACTAGGACACAAGATGCAAATATGTGGTGCACCTTGCTCATAAGGCATGTGCCTTAGGCCACGAGGCATATAAAACATACACCACCGGAGCTGCATGTTTTTTCATGCTTGAAGTCCTACATGTGCAGCTCACCGAATAAAGACAATGCATTTCCTATTCTCCCATTTATTTAACTGAAATGCAGACGAGGTATGTTGCATTTCAATTGGTCCTCAGGAACAAGACAACAAGATCATTGCAAACAATGTTCAAAATATATATTCATTTTATTGCTAGATTTCAAAAACAATCGAGATTCCTCTTCCAATCATCTCATTTGAGAAGGCCAAATGAAGAGGCCTCTCTCTGTCTTCAAAAATCTTCAATTCTCCCCAAAAGGAATTTGCAGAATGTAAAAATAAAAGATTACCAAAGCTTTTTAGTAAAGCAGAATTTGCAGCATGGAAATCTAAGTAAGCATCCAGTCTCTGCGTCATAAAGATCTTCAAAAGTTGATATACCAACGCATACTTGGCATCTTTTTCCAATTGCCCAACAGCAGGAAAATCTAGCAAATCACACTGCAATTAAACAAGAAAGAGGTTTGGAGTATTCTCGAACAGTAGAAAAGAAAAAGCAATTAAAGCAAAAAATGATTTGTAAGAACCCTATACGGTATACTAGAATGAAAAAAGAAAAGAGGCTTGGAGCATTCGTGAACATCTGAGATCAGAAGTTTGGAGTATTCGTGAACATCTGAGATCAGATTATAATTTAGAATAGAAAAGACAATTACGGGGAAGAACCATTCGTAAGAACACTATCCAATTTAACCAAACTAAGGCATGTCAAAGTAATGTCTTTATTGAAATTATATTTACATACAAATATAGAGCTTTTTAGCCTCCCACCCTATCTCTCTCTCTCTCATATATGAATCAAGCACCAGAGAGCCACAGAAGCCAAAAGATTACAATCAGATGTATACATATATATGTATATACCCACACGTGGACATATAAGCAAGGAGAAAAGAGGATGGTGGGGGGTCCAGACTTGTATCTAGGGAAATGGAATGTTTCAACTTCTGATCTAGACCCAAACATGGATGGCTTAAACAATTAAGGTAAAGAGACAGTTATAAAGATTCATAACAGAAATTTTCGGACTAAAATATTCCTAGCTGGAACAAAGGCATTTCTGTTGACGATAATGACTCTTTCCTAGTCCTCTTACCAGGGACTTAACTAGAATTTCCTTTGATCAGTTACAAGGTTTAATGTACCGGTACCAGAGACCGATCCCGGCCGGTTCCTGTCCGGACCAGTGGGTATGGGTACAGGTCCGGTACAACAACAATCAAAATTTTAATTAAAAAAATTGGACCAGATCAGACTGGTTGCAGGATTGTCGGGGTTGGTCGCCGAACCAGCGGTACAGAAAGGACAAGTGGTACCGGTCTGGACCGTCCACTAAACAAATTTAAAAAAAAATACAGGACTGATTGGACCAGTTGTATCGGTCTGGTCCATAACCACGAGATAAATAGTTTGTATCTCAGGTTGGGGCCGGACCGTTAAGGTTCGGTTCCGGTACGGACCGGAACGGTCTATAGAACCATGTTCAGTTACTCCAAGGATGGGGACTCTTCTCTTGAGCAGTGTATTTTTGTTGTAAATTTTTATAGCCCTGGCATTTGTTTAGTCCCAGCTAGTGTTTTTAGGCTAGTCTGTATGCATACACCATGTAAAAAGGCTCACGATGTTTTAGTTTAATATCCAATCATTAGCTTTTTAATAAGCAGTTCAAATCACATGATAGCTATGTTTGGTGGGCTATATGCCATCTAAGAGGTTACAAGTTGGATCATTAAGGATGATTAAAATTAGGTCCACTCACACATTTTCCAATGCTTATGGTAACATTTAATTCCAGCTCCTCGGGCTACAAGATGGCACCATCCATCTCCAGCCAAGTAGATCAAATGTAAGACCACAAGTAAAAAATAATAGAGCATCGATAGTTGAATTGAATGGTAGTGCTTTAACATCAGATTATTAGTGTCAGTAAAAATGCAAAAAGAGGATTATTAAGAAGGAATTAAAAAAAAAAATGACATTTGTTTCCAATATATACCAGAAACGTGTCATGTGCCTTCACAAAATCAATAATAGCACGCACAGCTTCCTCTTTAGCTTCATTCATAGTATATGCATCCTCGCCCGAAAATGTTGCCAAGTACTTGGTCAGGAAATTGAAGGAATCCTTTACTGAACTAAAATTACAAATAAAAGTCAAATAAAGATACTTGAAATCACGAAAATAAAATTTTATATGGAAAAGGAATCGATTACACTTCTGTACTAAGAAAAACACTTAGTATTATACCTTTTATTTTCTTTTAAAATATTTGAAATGCTGAGAAAGAGCTTTCTCTGGTCCAAAGTCCCAATATTCCATTCTTTCAAAAAACTATCCATCTTTTTGAAAGAGGGAATAATATGTTCAATGACTTTCCCATTGACTGCCAAATTAAGGGCCTTCAAGTAAACACAAAACTTGCTGTATGGGTTCTCCAGTAGGTTGTACAAATTGAATAAGCTGGATGAAGAAGGTAGAAACATAAGATTTTATAACTGAAATTCCATAAGCTAAGAGGAAAAACATCAACTGAAATTACATCTTCAAGCGTAATGCAGGCTTGTCACTGGGTTGTTGGGAGACTTTTGCAGATATAAGCTTTGCCATCTCCAGTGCTTCATCTAGACTTTCAGATCTTGTGACAAGATTGCAAATAACAGTGAAGATGCACTCAAGATCTGTAATAAAACATAGAAAACGGGATATCTCATTTGTATAAACCAGGAAGTTAACAAGAACGAGTTTTCAAGAGGGCATATAGACCATAAAACTCACCAACAGGAGCCCATTCTAGTTTCATTCAATGCAGTTTTAAAAACATTGTCCATAAAAATATTCTACAATTTCAAAGGCTCAGTTGATCAACTCAAAAAAGATTCACTGTTACAATCCAATGGATTGATTCCTAGGAAACTGAAGACATTCCATAGTAGATAGAAGAGATGGAATAGAAAATTGCTTCCACACCCTTCTCAGGTTTCTAAAGTCATGTCCAAGCTCGTGATAACAGAGTTAAGGGTTCATGAATCTTTAACTTCAATTATCCTTGCTCTGCTTTGCTATTTAGAAATCAGACTTCTGTCTTTATGTGATTGGCCTTGGCATAGTGTCAAGAAAAATGTTCTAAACTGAACAAACCTTTTTGCTCCGACAAATAATGGGTCAGTTCCAACACTTGTATCCAGTACCACTCCCTATTTAAAACATTGGTTTGAGTTCCTATCAGTTTTGGACCCGGGTCTGAGACCCTTAGAACCAGAACCAACCTTATCAATACCCAATATCTGTCTAGTGCTCATCATACACCGATAAAATGATACTAATTTGAAGTTCACATACTTCGTAGTTTTTAGATGGAAGATTTACAATAGAAAATTCTCAAACTAGCAAGCACCAGAAGGGATTATAAAAACACAAAAAAAGGGGGAAATTATATTTCTGCATAAAAAGTAGAATCAAGATTCCATTTTTTCTTAGATTCTCCCATCTAAGTAATTCTTGATTGCCTTAGATTTAACCAATGCTATGCTCATTCCATTGACTCCTTGCTGCCAGTCAGTGCTTGCAGTCATGCTGGCAAAAGCAGGGCTTTCATCCGGTTTTACCTACTATTGGACTTGAATCAATGACATAATATATTTATTAAGGAGTATCTAACTGTTAAATTATTGAAGAATTTTAAATGCATAATATAACTAGATTATTAGTTTATTATTTTTTGTAATAAACAAATATTAAATAGTTCATCAATTACAAAATAAGTACTAAATGAATAAACTGCATACTTGTTTACCCGAAAGGTACCCAGCATGGAACCAATTCTTAACAGGTCCTTGAAGTGATTAGCCAGAAAGCAAACCAAAAGATATTCGGTTCCACAATGTTAGACTTAGAACCAAGATTAATCAGGCAATTTGGTAAACAGGTACCCATTGTCACCCATATATCATATAATATATTAGTTGCGGGCCTATTATTGTTCATACAGAAAGATAAATTCACCTCTCTTGTGCAGCTTAGGCAGCTACAAAGATTTTTTTTCTGTAATTTTTGCAAGAATAGATGTGTTGAGCAAGTGATACTTTGTAAATTCATCACAATGGTAGCTTAAGGGTTGAGGTCTGCCTTCTATATTATTGTCTTGTATATTTTGTTCTCTCTTTTCTTTAGTTAAAGTTTTGCAAAACAATAACCATAGTAATGAACCAATAACAACAACTCTGATTCAAAAAAATGTCGAAAGTCAAAAAAAAAACAATGCATTAGAAGGAACTGTACCTTTCTCAGACACCTTAGAAAATATCAAATCAGCTGAAGTAAGCATTAAAGAAGCCAAATCCAACCATCTGCCAATTGCTATGCATTCTTGGGCCTCCATGCATAATCTAGCAACCTGTGGCTCAGAAATCTAAATTAGAAAAGATAAACAAATTCAGATATGGTGATTCTCTAACCTCTTTCAAATTCAACACAAAAATGACTGAGGTTCAATAAAGAATGCAAATAACTTCCAAATAATTATCCGATCGAAACTTCATTAAGTGTAAGGACCATCTCATACAGTCTTGCACAAAAACGCAGAAGTGCTTCACACTCAAAACTCACAACAGAAAATCTTAAATTTGAAAAAGTTAAAAAAAAAAAAAAATGCTCAAGGTTTCCCATAAGGAAAAAATGCTTTTACCATGAATTATGGCTTTCATAAGGAAGGCTCGATTTCATGTGATTATGTACATATATCAGCTCGACATAATATAAAGGTGCTTAAACCCCATATTACTTGTTCATAGATATGCAGCACAGACATATTGGCATTACTATTATCAGTCCACCGATAAACACTCTGCAATGGTCTCCAATCAAGATCAAGAATATATTAAATATTAAAGTAGTATTCTGTGCCGTGAGAGAAATCATGTAGAGATATCTGAATCAAAATAATGATTCTGATAAAATAGAGAATTCATCTACTACATTGAAAAGAATACTTAATTACCACAAAACATAAATTCTTACACTAGTTTGATACACTTAAATCTAAAATTCGAAAAAATTTACAACTCAAATCAATCCAAGTATTTCTATTGACGGCAGAGATGTAAACACAAACAAATTTCTACATGAGAGAGAGAGAGAGAACCTCCGGTCCAGCATCAGCCCATGCGAGCTCGGAGGTGAAACGGACAACAGAAAGCGCTGGATCTTCATCTAATGTTGGCACAATGGTCGTCATTGATGGTCTTCCCACAGAAACGCAAAACCCTAGTTTTTACCTAACAATTGGGAGGTATAAGAGATGGTTTTCTAGGTCGATGATTAGGATATGAGTTGGTAGACAGTTATAACCATCTGTACAACTTGAACCATAAGAATCTATTTTAGCGAATCACAACCGTCAAATAGGAAGTGGAATAGGAAGTGGGACCACATAGATCAAGATCATCTGACCTATTGTGAGAGTATTTTATATTTGAAGTACGGTTACTACAGTACTAGCAAGAGTATACCAAGTTTCCTCCTCTGCTTATTAGGGTTTCATATCGCTACTCTTCAACCCTCGTCGCCTACATTCTCAGAACCAAAGCGAAGATGGTCTCTCTCTCTCTCTTTCTCTCTCTCTCTCTCTCTCTCTCTGTCTCTTTCTTTGATTGATTTGAGTTTGTATTGATTGATCTTCGCGTCATTATGCAGCCGTCGCACAAAACTTTCATTATCAAGAAGAAATTGGCGAAGAAGATGAGGCAGAACAGGCCAATCCCTCACTGGATCCGTATGAGGACGGATAACACCATTAGGTTTGTTCCTTTCTCTTCATCCAATCTCATTTTCTCTGCAATTTCATTTTGATCTTCTGAGATTCTTCGACAATCCCTGCTTTTTGTTTTTCCGCCGTTTTCAGATACAACGCGAAGCGCAGGCACTGGCGTCGTACAAAGCTAGGGTTCTGAGTTTCTTTCAGATCTCTGTTACGTGCATTTCTTTTTTTGAACTAAAGTTTACATTGCATGATGAAACTCGATGGTTGTAACCTTGATTTTGTTGAAACTAGGGTTATAGTTTCTTTGTTCTGGTAACGGATTTTAGTTGATACTGCTCCTATAATTCCAAAGATTTCTGTTTGTTCGCACTATTGTTTTTTCTTTTTCTTTGATGATCTTGGTATTATTACATATTATGCTTTGTTCGTCTCTGTTGATTTTAGAGATCGGTATCTTATACTTTGACACAAAGACCATGTTACTTCCTTCTGTGATGCTTTATATCAATTTGCCATACAATTGTTTGATTCATTGCCTTGCATAGTTAGCTTAGAAAGTCTCAGTTCTTTAGTTAGCATTCATTGATTCCATTATATTAATTTATAGTACGCCATGTAATTAGCTTCCATGGATGAACTTATCGGAGCTTTGATAATCTGTGAAGCTTTCTTGTCTTTCGAACATCTGATGAAGCTGTTTGCAAAAGCTGATTTTTTCCTGTTAGGCCATGTATTTAATCCTTGATGCAAGATCTGTTATTATGCTTTAACAATGTTTTATCTTGGTGTATTAGAGCATCTCTAATTCTTTCCTTAATTTTTTTTTCTCAAATCTTTTTAAAAATTTCAATTTTATTCTAAAAGTCTCTTTTAGGAAAAGATTTGGGGTTTGAGGAGAGATTTAGGGTTTAGGGCTATCTCCAAACCTTTGTCTATATTCAATTTCCTCAAAATATGACCGTTGGGGTTTGGGGAGATGTTTAGGGGTCTCTAAACTTTTCTCTTGATTTCCTCAAAATATGATCGTTAGGGTTTGGGGAGATGTTTAAGGGTTTCTAAACTTTTCTCTTGATTTGGGAAAAAGTGTAGGGATTTCCCAAATTTGGAGAGAGGTTTGGGGACGATTGGAGAGCATTTTTTTACCATTTTTTCTCCAAATTTGAATTTGGGAAAAGTTTGAGAGAAGGATTGGCGATGCTCTTTTAGCCAGATTGTGGATGATGCATAATTGTTGCAAATGAAAGACCTTTAGGTTGTGTTTGGAACCTTGGATTTCGAGAGAAAAGAAAAGAAAATGTTAGAGAAATCACCATCTTCAATTTGGTTGAAGAAAGAGACGAGAATAAGGAAAGTAAATTTAGAAAAATTCTCTTTGAGGATCAAAACATTTATTGTCAAATAGGTAGAGATTTTGAAAAAAAAGAAAGACCATGGGTGCTTTCCATTACTCAAACATAACCTAGGACATTTCTTGTATTTCCTTAGTAGTCAATCAGTCTTGTCATAATATATGAGAATTCAAAGAAAAGTCATTGGACGTTGTTGGAATCCGATTTTATTTTCTTTAGATCTCATTTTAACCAAACACTTGAATAAAAAAAAAACACTAATCATTTCTCTTCTTGTCTTCCAAAATCTAAAGTTCAAAACAGTTTGTGACATGGGCTGAAGAAGATTGCGAAGGATGTCACTAATAGCATAAAGCAGGTGTTCGGACCAAATGCTTTGGGTAGGCTGCCCCATTTGGCTTACATGTTCTCCAGTGTTAGGCTTCAGTCCGAAACATTCCAACGAGACAAAAATTCAATCTCTTGATTTTAAATTGGTGGTGGTGGTTTCAAGTGTGGACAAGGACTTCGTGTGGATGAAATGGTTGCTTAGTTGGTCTATCCAATGGTCTGAATTGCCCTTGTCAACCCTCGACACAATCCCTTGATGTAGGAAAAAGAAATTGCAATCTCTAAATATGTTATTGAAACCTTGGATTTTAATAGAGAAGAACTAAAATGGAAAAAGAAATGGAAAGGAAAAGAAATAATAGGTGTTTCTTTTAATGTGTTTGGTTAAGATGAGACAAAGAAAAGAAAATCAAATTCTAGTGACTTTTAACAATTTTTTAGTGAGTTTTTAAATATATATATATCGATAAAGTTGATTAGTTGTCAAGGAAATACAAAGTATATTGCAAGTTAAGTTGTATTATTAGAGAGTGCTTTTTATCTTTCTTATATTTTTTTTTTTTTTTCAAAATCTCTATTTTTTTTTGGAGAAAAAGATTTTGATCATAAAAGAGAAATTTTCAGATTATTTGTTTTTCCAAACTTTCTTTCTTAAACCAGACATGAGAAAACATTTTCTTCAATATTTCATTATGAGGTTATGAGCTGGTAATATGGATGGGTAATGGATCATTACTCTGTTATTTGCGGAAATCAAAATCAAGATCAATCCAAAACCTAGACCTGATAGGATTTAACCAACTTATCGCTCGACCCAAAAAAAAAAAAGAAAAAAACTTATCGTCATTTTCGTTAGAAGATTCATTGAAGTTTGATTAAACTAATAAAATTGTATAAAAAGACGCCAGATTGTATGATGTATACGGGGAAAACACATGGTATTTTGTGATATTCTAATCAGGCTGATCTCACATACTAAGATCTTATTTGTCGTTCATTCCGGTTGTGAGAACGAATTCCACAATCATTTGATTGCGTAAGTATAGTTTGCTCTGTCTTTGCTCTGTCTGATGTTTATTTTGGAAATTTATAAGCACTTTGAATTCCTTTTGAAAAATACACGACCTTTGAATTAGGTCCAAACCTGATTCTAGATTTTAAGAATAAGTTTTGGATTTTGATGGCAAACTTTTAAATACCAAGAGAATCCCACCACCCCCACCATTACCACCGCTACCGCCACCAGCACCACCCCACTACAACCACCACCACCACCATCCCACTACAACCACCACCACAAGAGAACCCCTCACCCCACCACCACCACCACCCCTACCATCGCCGCCACCACAACCCCCACCATCACCACCATCACCCCACCACAACCACCACAACCACCACCACCACCCTACCATCATCAACACCACCTTTGAAAGGATATAGATGTGCAAAACTTATGCATGAGCATGAGATTTTATAGAAATAATTTTAGTTAAAAAGGAAAAAAAAAAAGTGAATTTTTTTTTTTGCTAAAACTCATTTTAGTAAATGTTAACCAAACATCTATTTTACGTTAAAACTTATTTTGTAACATGCTAACCAAAAACAATCAAGAAACCTTCAAAATGAATTCCTTGATGAGTTCCTGATCCAGAATGGGAGACAAACGAGGCCTTATAAAAATCCCTAAATCCAAAATCACCCAATCAAAATTATGCTTATAGTTTGATTTGATCCGGGTTAGGTAGGTTGGGTTAACACTATATTTTTAAAGAACTTAATCTACGTTTATGTATGTGTCTATATTATAATTCAAATTGAATTGGTCTAATTTTTTTACCAAAAAAAAATAAAAAAGAATTGGTCTAATTCATTTCGGTTTAAAGGTATAAGCATTAGAATTCGGGTTTTAGTTCAATTTGGTTTAGTTGAGTCTTCAATCCAAAAGTAAATCGATTTAGCAATTTCAAAATCAAAACGAAACCAACTGTCTAAAAAACCCAATCTAAACATAACCGAAGTCGATTTAGGTCGGTCTATTTTTGGGTTGAACGGACCCAAGTTGCACCACTTTGGTGTTTGCCACGTGTTAATCAAATCCAACCGAAAGATCTCCAAGGAAATGATTCTTATAATGGGTTCCTAGTCTAGAATGTTAGCAAACAAGCCTTTGGAAGGTATTGCTATTATCAAATAAAAATTATTTATTCTTTAATAAATAACCCTTTCTTCGATGAAAACGACCTTGTCAAAAACACAAAAAACGGCGTGGGAACAACCAAAATGTCATTGCTATTTCCAAACAACTTTCGATATTTTCAAATCAAATAAATACTATAGGCTTAAATTACATTCACACCTCTAAGGTTTGCCATAATAACAAAAGTATCCCCCGTCCCTTTCTGATGATTCCTCAAGAGTCCTATTTATTTGATTATGGAAGCTACTATCTATCATATCCAGTCCCTCCCTCATTTTCCATCGTAAGCGGGAGCATAAGAATAGCCGTTGATGATTTCATCCGATGAGATGTCTTTCATTCTCTGCCTTACGAGCTAATTGACTCTTGTAGCCGATAGGGAAAGGGGAGAGTGGAAGGTACACTATACCCTTTTAGTCGAAGGTGTTTTTTGATCTGTTGTTTGAATCGCACCCTCAATTTTGAAGCAGGCGGCAGTCGCGGTATGCCGGTTTGCATCTGTCACATGTCTCTCATTAAATTACTAATTTATCTTATAACTAGTGGAAACCACGTGCGATGCACGGGTGTTAAAAATTGAATCATAATGAATATTTATAATGTTATTAATGATAATCTATTATTAAGACCCTTTACTCTACTAGTTGATAACACTCTAACATCTTTGAATACATAATATCAATTCTCACCATTTTGCTAATATTAAACTCATGTGATGTAAGTTCTAAAATGCAAATATAAATGCCAACACAAAAAAAGTTCTTACAAAACTCATCATCTTTGTCCCATAGAATAGCTAAAAAATATTAGGACTGAATACCAATTCCAAAATTAATATGAATGATGTAAAGCAATTCAAGAACAAAAATCCGATATAAATCAAATCCCAAAATGAATTCAAGGAATGTAATGAAGAAAAAAAGAGTGAAATCCAACGGGCATTGTATTAGGTATTAATTGTTGATTGTTACCAGGTGTCTAGGTACATAATTTAAACTGGGATTTTTAGTTATTGTATCGTTTGATCATAAACCCTTGAACAAATCTGATATTTTTGGTTTGTAATGAAGCCATGATCCAATTCAATCTCAAATATCCCTTCCATAGCTTGCATACACAGTGATGAAGTGTTACATCCAGCCAGTCGATATGAATCATGATATACAACGCACTTAAATTGACCACCTTCACAGTATCCTTTTTGCCAAGTAAAACCTATATCCACCACACAGTAAACTACATCCATTATATACCAGTGCTCTGAAGATTTCAGTTTTCTAAAGTAAACACGTTTAGGGGGCAAAAACAAATGTTTGCTATTTGGCCTTGCTCAAATGGATTGACTTTACAGACACATATCAGCAATGGTCCCCTCCAGTACACAGCCGATTAGAAAACCATTCCAAAAAGTGCTCGTGTGAATAACTATAACCCGATAATTGTGTGTATCTCTCATTACAATCGTCTACAAAGAACTGGTACACTTGGTTAAAAAGAGGTTGCATCAGCATTAAAATCCTGACACAATGCCCCTTCAATTCATACCGGTGGATAAGAGAAAAATATGAGTCATAGAGAGGAATTCTATCGCACACACACATAGAAATGTATACACACATACGTACATATACTGCTCAAATGCCAAACAGTCGAAGAAGATACGTCAACAACAAATGAGCTAATTTTTATTGAATTATGAAAAGTACTTAAAAACAGTGTGATGCACTTGCAACCCTACAAAAATTACAATCACAATATGAAAATGAATTGACAAAAGGACTATTTTGTTTAGTGGGCATGAAAATGTTGAGTTTTTCCTAGCATCCCTCTTGACATATATAGATTCAATCTCCTACCCTAAAAATTATTAAACAATTGTAACTTGTCATAAAATTGTGATAGGTTCTGTCTAATGCATAATACAATGATTTCTGAAGTCACCAAAATCTGCATCTAGAGATACCCCATTTGCAAACAACCTACGATGGACCTAAAGGCATGATTGGCATTGCTTCTTTAGTTCTAACAATGATTCCTAAGCCTAGAAGGTAGCCACACATATTAGTCGTTTGGTAGTCACTTACAAACAATAATTCCGAATGAAGCATTTCACCAAAATGCTAATTTCATTGAAGCAATCTGTTACTTTTTTTCTCCAAATCGCTTTTGCGGGAATCGGTTATGGATCTCAGTATTATAACATCATTCATATATTATGATTAGTTCCTAAATGTCACGTTCCAGATCTCGTAACCCGAATCCCTATGCGGGATAGCACGGATCTCGAGGCGAGACCTTTGAGATCCATTTCTGAACTGCTGATTTCACATCATAACCAAGACAATAATGAAATAAAAACTGATTTATTCATCGAACAGGGTCGCGGAAGCAAAGTAATAAAAGTCAATAATAATAATAATAATCTATCAAACGGCTTCAGAAGAGTCCTATTACATCCCAAAACAAGTTCCAAACATGGTTCATACAACAGTGAATGTAAACAAGTGCAAAAAAAATGTTTATTCCAAATAATAGGTCATCGACCTCCATACAGCTAGATCAACCTGCAACATGATAGTTACATGAGCCTTGAATGCCCAGTAAGCACGATCCCATTCAACTCAACATTATATATCATAATCGATTCAAGCATATAACAAGATAGTTTTAAAGCAACATGGTTATGATGAGAGTATGTCAAACAGATGCGCTAATGAGTGCTCAAACAAAAAATACAATGATATGTTATGAGATGTCTAGTGTTAATGTTTCATGCTAAGTGTCTCCCATTGCAACTTCCATAACACATAGGTTGCAGGACCAAAGTCACCAGGAACAACCGGCAGCCCCTCTCTTCGTTCCGAGCGCTAACCCATGATACGAAGGCCACCATGTACTGATTTTATGAGTGTACAATACTGAAGGTCCAACCAACCTTATGGAATCAACTGTAACAACCGGAATGCTGAGAAGGGTATTTTTGGTATTTTGTGATATTTACCTTTAAATATGATGTGATCAATATATATATATATATGATAATTGTTGTTATTTTATTTAAGCATTGATAATGTGTTTATTTTGTTGATTGTCATATTTTTATTTGAATAATTAATTAAGTTCGAGACCCAGGTGCGTGTTCGTGTTATCACACTAATAGCACGTAGTAGTTAAATCCAGTGGTTTGAATTTACTTAAAAGTGTAGTGGGCCGTTCAGATGTTGCCATGTGGCGGAGAGAGAAAAAGAGAGAAACTCTCTTTAGCGAGGTTTGCCTTGCAACCCTCATTTGCCTAAGTGTTACTTTGTTGGAGAGAAAGAAGAAGAAAGAAGGAGAAAGAGAAGAGAAAGAAGAAGGTTAGAGGCCGGAGCTCGATTTGTCGCCGGATTCGCGTGTGGATAGAGGTAAGTATATGTTTGTGGATTTAAATAGTTTTGCTTAGGGTTTTAAGTGTTTGAGATGAAAAGGGAAATGGTGAATGTTGATATGGGAAGCTTAGATCCATTTGTTTTGTCTAATACGAATGGGTAGAAATGGTATGCCTAGATCTATTTATCATGTGTTTTGATCCCTAAATGGAGTATGGGTAAATTTATGTTGACATGTTGAAATGGAATGGATTATATGGTTTGTTGTGTTTAGATTTTTGTAACCATATGAACTCTTGATGTGATTTTGTTTAGAAATAGAGGTGAACGATGCTATGGGCATGTCTTGTTGTTTGGATGGATATGTGAGACTTATAGGGAAGTAGAAGACCCAGTGAATGATTGGTTTCAACCCAGAATCGACGTTCGACACACATATCGGAGCGCCGAAATAGTGCGCCGGACCAATTTCTGGGCAGTCGGCGAACTTTAGGCTCTCCGAAGTGCCCGCTGACCTTGAATAGGTCGTCGAATTCAACTTCGGCGCACCGAAAGGCCGCCGAACCTCATAGGAGGTGGCCGAGAGGCCACCGAGCACCTTCGGCGCTCCTTCGGTCCGCCGAACAAGGCCGTCGAAGCAATTTGGCATTTTCTGTTTTGTCCACCAAACCACAGGTGAGTGGGCCGAACCTGGTCTCCGAAATAGATTTCGGTTCGCCGAAAGACTGTCGAAGCTTCCTTATGTTAGTTTGAATTCATATAACTGCTAGATGGGTTGCATGTTGTTACTATTTGACCTTGAGGGGCATTACACACATTCATTGGCCTGCGAGAGGAATTGCTCTGAGGAAGCGAGGTCG
>JAUPMG010000631.1:0-16196 GCA_031762675.1 Pachysandra terminalis | reverse complement strand
CTTGTGGTTCGACACCCTCAAAATAGCCCTATCTGCAAAGATTCGTACTATTGCGAGTGGTTATTATTGACACATCACTCCCGAAGGGATGAACTAGGTCTAATGAATTTAAGGGCAAGTAACTCATCCAATTGAACTTGCAATTTCTTCAACTCAGTAGGTGTCATGTGATACGTAGGTAACACAATAGGGCTTGCACCTGATGTCAAGTCAATACGGAATTTCATTTCTCTCCTAGGAGGTAATCTTGGTATATCTTGGAATATGGTTCCAAATTGACACACCACTGGAATCAACTCCTATCCGATCTTCTCTTCCATCGACCATAGATCAAAAACTGTTGAATGGTTTATCAATCTTGATCCTGGTTCTCAAATCTTCACAATGTTCCCTTCCAATAACATAAAATATATGATTATGTTATGAAAATCTGTCTGCAAGTGATATGCAATTAGCCAATCCATACCCAGAATAATGTTAAGCACTATCAGGTCTATAGGTAATGCAGAATCACCTGCTACAACTAAGAAAGACTTACAAACCTTCGCTAGATATGTCGAAGCTCTTATTGGAATAACAAAAAAGCTCTTCACTAACTCTTCTAAAGGTAAATCCAAAAAATCATCTAATTCACACGCAATAAACAAATGAGATGCTCTTGTGTCGAATAAAACTCGTGTTCAAATATAATAAATTTAAACAGTACCTTCCATCACTTCGCCTTGATGTTGCTCTAAGGCGTAGACTCTCCCTTGCTGTTGTTGAGGTTGTTATGGTTACTGAGGTACTCCATTCTTGTTCCCTCTTCGTTTTTGCTACTGCTGCTGCACTAGCTTCTGGTTCTGCTGATAATGAGGTTTAGGCACAATTTGTGGTTGTTGTCCTTGATGAAAGTTTTTTTGTTGTCTTCTTAGTAGATGGAAATCCTTTTGACGATGTCCTAGCCTTCCACAGTTGAAGCACTTCTGGTTCTGAAATCCAAAATTCTAAGGATTTCCTGGTCCTTGCATCCTTTGCCTCTTATATTGATCTGATTATCCTTGATAGTTTCCGAAGTTCTAAGTCTTGTTAATATTCTTCCCCATTCTCTGTTTTTGAGTCTTCCTGAAGTCTAGCGTGTCTTTCTCAACCTTACGAACACAATCCACAACTTCATGATAAGTAATGAAATCTAGTACTGCCAAACAACTCTTAATGCTAGGTCTTATTTCACTTTGAAATCTAAAACCTTCTTTTCTTCCTCGTCCACTACATATGGAACAAACTGTTACAACTCATTGAACATTGTTGCATACTCTGCCACTGACATGGAGTCTTGCTCCAATTTTATGAATTCCAGCTTCTCCTTCCTAGCACTCTAAGGAAAGCACTCTAGATAAAATTGCATTTTGAGCCTTTCCAACTGAAAATATGATGATCCACAATGTCCAAAGTCAATTTCTGCCATCTTCTAGTTTCACCTTCAAGCTTAAACACTGCCAAACAGACTTTCTCTCAATCCTCAACCTCCATTACCTCAAAAATATGTTCCAATGAGTCAATCCAAGCTTGAGCTTCCATTGGCCCGATTGTTCCCTTGAATACAGTAGGTCCAAGCTTCCTGAACTTCTCTATGCCATGGTTGTCTTGCCGCACAATTAGCTATTGTGGAATCGCTTGTGCTTGATTCTGAGCTTGTCGCATCATCAAAGCCATCTCTCCGAATGCACGGTAACTTTAGTCAGTTGGGGATTTTGATCATCACCCCCTCCTACTGAACTAGTATCGGCATTACTTTTCCGAACTAGCCATTTTGAAAGTGGAATGGCATTACTTTAGTTAGCTGGGGATTCTGATCATCACCCCCTCCTAATGAACTCGTATCGGCATTAATTCTCCATCCACCAACCATTTTGAAAGTGGAATGGTTAGTAAGGCTGGCGCGAAAGAAAGAAAGAAGAAATCCACTTTTACATGTAATGATAACACACATGTAATTTCAGTGGTAAAGCAACAATCAGCACACAATCACACCAAAAACTTTTGAATTCAATTGAAACACATGAATCTTAGGCTCTGATACCAACTTTATCACATCCCAAACCTAGAGTACTCAATTGAGACCCTAGAGATTCAAAAAAATGCAACTCTCACCCCATTCTACAAGGGAATGGTAAATCAGTATAGAACAAATGTCATATAGTCACTTGAGAAGCATTATAGAAACATAAAACTTCACAAATAGCAGAAGAAAAACATTCAATCCAAAAGTCTCATGTATTCAATCAAATTATCCTATCAAAGTCTTAAATCAAAGAAATAAATAGGGAAAACTACAAACAAAAATAACTAATAAAATCCAACTACAATTTCTTAGTAAGTCAAGCATCATTATGCTCATTAAAACTAAAGTCTTCATTAGTGTCCTCTCCTCCTTGCCCATTCATGTCCAACTATTCTTCTTCTTGAAAACCTGAAATTGTTGGGGTTTAAAAGCGTAAGTTGTACTTTGCTTGTAAGTAAACAAATCAAATTACCATTTAAGAATGGAATAGGGATAAATCCACCCTCCATGGTATTCTGATTTTATACTTAACAAAAATAAAATAATCATATGAATAAGAAATGAATGTAATGCAATGATATGTGATTCATTTTTTAATGAAAGCAATGCATGCTGATGCAACAATAATACCATTACCATGTGTAATGCAACATGCACAATCAATATGAAATGCAATATGCATGCATTATGGCATTCATGTAGTGTATATCAACTCTAAATCGATCTCGTGCTATCCAGGATGTCTTCGTGAACCACCCCCCCCCCGCATATCGGGCCACTGACAGGAGAGTATTCTACGTATGTACCATAGTTCTAGGGGTGTTCAACCCATCGAGAACAATCCGTGACCCTTATTTTTTACCACGGGACTAATCCAGATCATCACACAGAACTTTCCCTAGTGGTAGATTACCAAGACACGATCTACTAACAAAATTTCACTCGGCCCTTTACCCAACCAGACAAGCATTTGGTCTAAGGTGGAGCTAATCCCGCAACCCACAATAACACAACACAGTCCGTCTGGGACTAATAATTATCACTAGTACTTTAACTCACCATTACAATATCCTCTCATATTGTATCCAATAATTCCATATCAAGGAATCAAGGTGTCATGTCAAAACTCATTGGATTCAACCAGAATCACAATGCATAAGTCTTATGATATATGCCATGCATGAGGCACATATACAAATTTCTATACAAGCAATTCTATGAATGAAACATACATGATATGAAACTTAAATCACAAGGTACACATACCTTAAATGTATTAAGACTAAAACAAGATTCACATGTCATTCAAACATAGGCATAATCCTATTTATATGAAAAATTATATATAATACTTATCAATTCTCTTCTATACTTTATATCCAATTTATCTAATGTATTTTAATGCTTTCATAAAATATCATGGTCATGCCAACCACCCTGCAGAGGGTATGCCGAAGAGTTTCGATAGACCCTTTTGGTATGCCAAAGCAGTTCGGTAAACCAACCCGAATCACACATTTTTTCACACAAAGGCTTTATTAGGGCCTTCAGTATGCCGAGCCTTTTTGGTACCGTAATGTCCTAGACCCAGCTATGTAATTAATGAATTAATCCTAATTAATCTGCTAATTACACATCTGGAATTATATGCAAGACTTATGGCTGAATTGGATCAATTGGTAATTTTGGAAAACAACTGGGCAAGCGATGTAATTAAATAAAAAATTAAGGTTTCAAAAATTGGGCTTCGACCTTCAATTCAATTCAGACCTGGACTCTCATTCTAGACTGAACTTAAGACCCAATAAGAGATCCAATAGGATATCCATAGGGAACACATTTAGATAAGTAATTAGAATAAATAATAGGATTAATAAAGGAAATTAGCCACAAACTCATTCTGGACTAAACTTAAGACCCAATAAGAGATCCAATAGGATATCCATAGGGAACCCATTGAGATAAGTAATTAGAATAAATAATAGGGTTAATAAAGGAAACTAGCCACAAAAATATGATATGGACGAAATTCACTTTTTAGAGATTGAAATTCAATTTTATTCTTAAAAAAATAGGCTTGATTAAGAGGAGAGATGACTTCCCTTTAAGATTGAAACTCCTCAAAACTAGGAAGTGAAGAAAAAGGGAATTCCCCTTAGATTCATACGGCCACCAAAAAGAAATAAAAAATTATGGGTTTTGTTTTCAGAAAAAAAAAATGAGAAGGCCTAGAGGGAATGAAGAGAAAATAGAGAGAGAGGAAAAGAAAAGGAAGATTTACTATAGGAAGAAGAGAACCAGAAAATCAAAGAAGGAAGAAGAGGAAGAATAGGAAGGATATGAAGAAGAAGAAGAAGATGATGAAGAAGAGAAGAAGGAAAGAAAGACCTTGATAAAGCAAGCCATAAAGAGGCAGACAAAGCTCGAAGAAGATTATTACTAAGCTGTTGATTGGGAACTCAAATAAGAGGTAGGGATTCTCCTTAGATCTTACGGTAGCTATCTTCATAGGTTATCATGATGCTATAGATATATATATGTAGGTGATTGCATGATTAAATGATTAAGCATCATCTGAATCCTGTTATAATGAGATCATATGATATTCTGCATATTTATGTTGAATAATATCTATGTAGGTGATTTGTGTGATTAAATGAATGAGCATAATTATATCCATGTTTTAATGTGATTGTGATGTTCTTCATGACTTCTTATTCATTAATCATGATTTATGGATTTATTTCAAGTATGATGAAGGATTTAAGTAATGCTAATTTATGTGTGTAGATTTGGATTGTTATGTTAAGATTTGATTGGGTTAATGGTGATATAAATTAGTTATTTAATGTTTGAAAGTGTAAAAATGGGTATGTGAGATCATGGGCATGAAGCCCTACGAGAAACACTAATTTTTGGGCTGTATTAGGCGTTCGGTAGGACCCTCGGCAGATACCGAACAGCTACCAAAAATCCCCAAAACTTATGATAGCTCTCGGAACAATCTGCCGAGCCTCGGCAAGACATGTACCGAGCATCTCGGTACGACCTTCAACAGATACCGAGCATCCACCGAAGATCATTTGACTCCATATTCTATGGGTAGCATCCATTTGATGATTTGGACATGTGTGTGAGGTTAGTTAGCCTGCAAACTGAATAGTTATGACCATATGATGTAAATTATATGATAGGTTTGATTTTCAGTAAGATAAGGCAGTTCTGAACATGATATGATGAAAATATAACATTAAAGAGTTTGGATTTAGAAAGTGGATTGTAAGAAGAGGTTAGGAAGGGTAGTGATGATAGTGTAGAGAACTGAATTGTGTGAGTGGTGCGAGCAGCATCCACTGTTCTGTCTTGTGATTGATCCTGATATCTAATATGTGTGATGTATGAGTGGTACTAGGAGTATCCACTTGTTGTGTGTATGATTGATTGTGATATATGAATTGTGAATAGTTTGTGAGTGGTGCTGGGAGTATCCACTGGAAGTCAATGTAACTGACTGTGTGTTTGGTTATGAATGGTTTGTGAGTGGTGCTGGGAGTATCCACTAGAAGCTAATGTAATTGACTATGTGTACTGGTGTATTCTTTCATGTGGTGAAAGTCCCTTAAAGAATAAGTGTACTGGTATATTCTTCCATGTGGTGAAAGTCCCTTAAAGAATAAGTGTACTGGTGTATTCTTTCATGTGGTGAAAATATATTAAAAACCTATCAAATCTATAAGTATACATCATAAGCCATCTATCTAACATATTTTCATGCCTTCTAGAAAGTTCCACATTCATGGAACAACTTTCCAAATTCTTGGTATGCCTCACTTTACCAAAGGTATGCCGAAGGGTTTGGGCAAACCCTTTGGTGTACCAAAGCAAGTTCTGTAGACCAACCCGAGAACCACAAAAATTCCACACAAAGACTTCGGCACACCCTTCGTCGAAGGTTTTAAGAATCAGAAACACACCTTCGAGCTTCATTTATCCTTCGAGGGCCCACTGGTGTTGAGATAACCCCTTGAACTGACCTACTTTGAGGGCCCACCTATGTTGGGATAGCCCCTCAAAGTAACATCCTTTGAAGGCCCACCTATGTTGGGATAATCCCTCGCACTGACATTATTCAAGGGCCCACCTGTGTTGGCATAACCCCTTAAAGTATTATCCAACAAAGGCCCACCTGTGTTGGGATAGTCCCTCAACTGATATTATTCAAGGGCCCACCTATGTTGGGATAACCCCTAAAGCTGACATGTTTTGAAGCTTTACCTGTGCTGATATAGTCTCCCAAATATTATTCAATCAAAGGTCCACCTTTGATGGATAAACCCTTATTTCATAAACTCATTATGTGAGAACACTTTTTGAGATTGGTTATCCTTCAACCGTTTGTATATGAGATCAAGGGAAGACTTACAAAGTATGACATTATTACTTCGTAGGAAGTAATTTAAGGCTAGAAACCTTGGGAGGACCAATTCATGACTTAAGGCTAGCCACCTTGAGAGGGACACTTCATCACTTTAAGGCTAGTCACTTCGATGAGGCTAAATTCTCATTGTGGGCAATATAATGTTCACCACCTCAAATCATGAGGCGATCAGCATAATGTTATCATCTTATCATTTCAAACTTTCTTTTGAAATAACCATCTTACCATCTCGAAACTGTCTTTCGAGATATCCATTTAGGCATCCCAAAATTGATATACTCGAGATGATCGCTTTGACATCTCAAAATCATGACGCTAAGGATTGCATTCTTTTAATGGAGCATTCCTAAGTCCAATCATCCCTCGAGATTCCTAAACTCAAGGTTCTTTTAATAAAACATAGGAGGAAATAAACAAAGATTTTCAAGAAAGGTGGGCCAGAGGGAAAAGTCCAATCTAGACCCCTATGGTTCCTGTCATATTAAAGTACTAAATTATCACAGAAAGCATAACGCATAATAAGTGTTTTTTATAAGCTATATAACTTCTACATGCTTGATTGAATATTTTATATACATTTATTAAATGTTTTGTATTCCTCAGCGGGCGTTTTGAGTTTTGAATTTTCAAATTAAAACGTTTGTATACATAAATAAGACATGTTGAGTGTATTGATAAGACATTTTAAACGGATAAGTAATGAGATTTGAGAGAATATTTGCTATAAAATGACCAATCATACAGTGAAAGAGGATTTCAGGGAAACATATCTGAGATCATCTGATTTTGAGATTCTCTGAGAAGTCTTCTTTCAAAAGTTGATCTGTGGTGTGTGTCTTTCTGAGCATTTCTAATTGATCTATAATCTTTCTTTCTTGTTTTCATCCCTCTCACCTTTTAAAAAGGAAACACTACATTGGAATGACCAATCTTTGGTTTATGTCAGCATAGATCAAGTATTCGAACCCTCTGTTGCTCAAGCATCTTGCTTTGATTCTTGATTAATTGACATTTGATTGTTAAATTAATCATTTACCGATTTGAGCATCACCATTTTTGGTGACTCTGCTGGGAACTTGTTTGTTTCCCTTTCATTTGTTTTGAATCTTAGATCAAATCAGATCAGTTTCATTTTTCATGCAGCCAATTCTCCCTACTAGTGTTGGAGACAATTAGGACCCTCCCCGATCAGAGGTGGATCCTACTCTGCCAACCACCACTATCATTACTCCTGTTGTTCAATCTTCTTCGAATGCGTCTCCATCTATTCCTGAGAATACCATCATGACCTTACTAGAGAATATGCAAGCCATGCATCACCAATTGATATCCTTTCTGACTCAGCAGTCCACAGCCTCTTCACAGGTTGGTCAAATTCCTCCACCACTAATTACTACTACTAGTATATTGACGAAGGAGTCAGTTAGACCTATTTTGAGCCTATCCCTATTTTCATGCTTTCACCCGCAGCTTTGTTAGCACCTTCACCATCACAAACAATTATTCTACCATCATCGTCTTCATCCCCTATTCCTTATTTTTCTACTATAGCAGATGTTGAGACCTTATTAAAAAAATCATCACCTTCGAAATGATGACAAGATCAACAATGATTATCGCCCCCTTATCCTTTGTCTTTGTTAAGAAAATTGTATCCCAAGGACTATGTGACTTTTATATATCAAAAATTTACTGGCCACACTAGGAATGGGAAAGAACATATCAATCACTTCATTGAAGCTCTGGGTACTCATGCCTAAAATTATGATCTCATACTGAGAGAGTTTTCGAGATCTCTTTCAGATAAAACCTCACTTGGTATAATAATCTCGAACCGTGTTGTATTCATTCTCGGGAGGAGTTGGCGATTCTTTTCCACATGAAATTCTTCATAACGGAGGAAGCTTACACCATTGTTGACTTGAGCCAAGAACATCAAGGTCCTTCTGAAGGACTTGTTGATTATGTACACAAATTTTGAGAGCTGGTGATGTCTCGCACTAAGACAGTTGTCCAAGAAAAGTTTGTTCAGCTCTGCATCAATGGGATTGCCCCCAAATAGAGAATCCATCTAAAAAAGTTGGGTTTATCGAGCTTCACTCGATTACATGAAGCAGCTCGAGGGAAAATTGTTTTGCTGTTGAGTCCTAATAAGAAACCTGGGAGAAAGAGAAATGAGAGTGCCTTAGTCAAAGAAAGTCCTTCGAAGAAGTCAAAAAAAGGATAGTAAAATGAAGACACTCGAGATCCTCCCTTGGAGCCAGACTGCACACCAGCCCAATAAGACGTATGCTGGACAATTGGTGAAAGATAATCTGGTCACTCACCCTCATCCTCAAAGGGTGCCTTCTGCCAAGGATAGGAGCCATCCAAAGTTCTACAAATATCACCAATAAATTGGACAAACAAACTTTGACTACTATTATTTAAGGAGACTCTACTACCTTCGAGAAAAGATTGGGGAGATCAAATTGCAACCCAAAAAACTACATATTGATCCTTTACTTAACCACAAAGGTAAAGATGTTGTTAATGTTATTATTTCCAAAATAGTATAAGACATTGCCTAACCCTCACGGAATGGCCTTCTAAAGTATCAACGGCTCGAGGAGAGCATGAAAGAGATTGGCTTCTCAAAGCAAGAGTAGATAGCTATTTGAGCATATGCTCAGAGGCTTTCGCTGTTGGAAGCCAAAGAAGAATGTGTTACTGTTATGGCAGGAGATGGGTTGATCACCTTCGGGAAGGAGGACATGATGGTTCCTTATGAGAACCATGGTCGAGCTCTGTCTTTAAATGTTGTGGTACAGAGAGTTGACATTCGAAGGTCATTGGTTGATGTTGGGCATCATTGAATACCATCCCCTGAAAACTATTGGTGTCTTATCTGATAGACTGGTTCTCCATGCAATGAGAATCCATGGCTTTGATGCTCGAAGTCAATATACTTTGGTTCACGTGACTCTTGAATTGAAAATTGATCCTTACAAGAATCTTACTCTCTTTCATGCCATGGGGAGCAGCCTATCTTATCACATCCTTCTTGGGAGACCCTAGATCCACAGGTGCCGACTGGTTCCCTCATCTTTCCTTTGTTCCAGCACTTTCTTCCTTCTTTCTCTTTCTTTTCTTCTCTCTTTTTTACAATTCCTAATCCCAGATCTTGCAGTAGCCTCCTTTCTCTTTCTTTTTTTTTTTTTCTCTCTTCACCAAAACCATAAATCTCCTTATAGATCACACACACCTTTCTATTCTTACTTTTCCTTGCTGTACACGCACCCCCTATTACTTTCCTTAGATCCTCTCTTAACTTCCCTCTTCAATTCAAATTAGTTCATAAACATTCTCCTCAATCCATACGCACCTCCCTATCTAATCCCCTTACTTAATTCCCTCAGGATTCTAATTCAAGCTCCTTCTAAATATGATAAGGAAACTAACTCCTTCTAGATAATAAACTCTCTCATTCTTTCTAACTAATTCAAATCCACTAGAATTACTAATCTACCCTTTCCTTCTAATTAATGCTTCACACGACTAAGTCTAATCTCAGCCAAATATACTTTCCTTAATTATATTACATCGCCATACTTTAACTTAATTACTCATATTTCCCAGATATCTTCTTAATTACAATTTAACCCAATTCTGCACTATAACTATCAAAACACATAACATCCTTGTAATTAATTCATATACCCAATCAAAACAATACAATTTATATTATAAATTTATCCTAATTTATAATTTAATTATTATATTAATTTTTGGGTTAGGGTCACTACAAACCTAGTCCTTAAAGGTATGTAACATAAAGCATTAAAGGGAGAGGGTACCTAGTCCTTAAATGTGCGTAACCTAATCCTAAATTGTGGGTAACATGAGGCATTAAAGGGTGTGAACCAATACTTAAATGTGTGTAACCTACTCCTAAAATGTATTATCTAGTCCTTAAGGTGTGTAACCTAAGGCATTAAAGGAGGAGGGTACGAAGTCCTAAAATGTGTGTAACTTAGTCCTAAAACGTGTATGACCTAGTCCTTGAATTAGAGTAACCTAGTCCTTAAATGTGTGTAACCTAGTTCTAAATTGTGTGTAACCTAATCCTTAAATGTGTATAACCTAGTTCTAAAATGTGTGTAACCAAGTCCTAAAGTGTGTGTAACCTAGTCCTAATATGTGTGTAACCTAATCCTTAAATGTGTGTAACCTAGACCTAAAATATGTATAACCTAGTCCTTAAATATTTATTGCCTAGTCCTAAATGTGTGTAACTATCACATCCCAAACCTTAGAGATCTCATTGGAGTCCCTATAAGATTCGAAATATGAATCTCACTCCATTCCACATGGGAGTGGTAGTCAATACATTACCAAACACATTGAATCCATTGAGATAATTATAAAATCTAGAAATACAAACAGCAAAACAACGGAAATAAACTACTCCTAGTCTCATGTTCCAATAAAATCCTACCAACTACTGAAATCAAATAAAATCAATTAGTCCTACTACAAAATCTACAAAATTCAACAAACAATGGTCACATTAAAACTAGTGTCTTCATCATATGCGTGTCCTTCATCTGGATCATTATAGTCTTACTGTCCCTCGTCTATTGGTCCTGAAATATGGTTGCTTGAAAGTGTAAGTTACACTTAGCTTGTAAGTAAACAAATCGAATCAGTATTTAAGATTGAAGTATGGAAAATGCCACCCTTCATTGGTATTCCCATAAACAAAAACAGGATATTAATATATGCAATATGATATGATGTAATATGCAATGAAGTATGATATGTTGTCATCTACAATGGAATATGATATGCTGGTTCAATTATTAATGAATGCAATGTATGCTAATGCAATAAATATATAATCACCACATGTGATTCAAGCATAATCATATGAATGCAATATGCATACAGTTTGGCATTCGATTAGTGTATGTTCAACACCCGATCCAACCCTGGCTAAACAAGATGAAAACCATCCCCTAAATACATGGACAAAATAGGGGTTATTCTATGTGCGCATCGCAGTTTTGAGGGCTTGCGACCAAATGGGCACAATCCCCATACCTAATTTTTTTTATCACGAGGACTAATTCTAGGGCTTCACTAATGTGAGTTGTTCCTTGTGAACCATACATTAGCCGATGTACAAACAAAATTTCACTTGGACATCCGTCCAACAAGACAGGAATTTGCCTCGCAAGACAAGAATCAGAAATGGGTCTATTGGGATAGCTAGTCCCTCAACACATGCAAAAGTAGTTCATCCAGAACTTCCTCACCAATAATGTAGTTTCTAGATTTCAATACCTCTCATTATGTCAATAAATTTCTAGCAATATCGAATAATGGGGTCAAGTCAAGGCATTAGACCCAATCAAGTTCATCACGCTCCATAGGCATATGTTGTACAAGTGTATTGTGCACATTAACTAAGAAATCAATTTTGTGTAATTGAACAAAGATAAATTAAGATATAAACTATGATCATAATAAGTTTTGGAGTGATAAAAATATAAATCAAAATTTCATACGTTGGAAAATATAGCAAATTCTCCTCAATATGTCCATAATGCAAAATATTTATCAAAGTTCAATTCTAACACCACATACAGTCTCAAAAATTCTTGTATACCGCTGACCCTGCCGCTAGTCTGCCCCTGAGCACAGCTAGCGGTATACCACTAACCTTTGGCACCTTGACCAATGACACAAAATATTTCTTAGAGGGTCGACACCTTAGTGGTATGTCGCACCCGGCATCAGCTGCTCAAACTAAGACCAAAAAAATACCCTGTGGGTTTCAACACACCTAGTGATATACTGCTAGGCTGCCGCTACAACCCAGAAAGCCTGTCGACACACCTAGCGGTATACCGCTAGTCTGTCGACACTCGGAAAAGAGCCCAAAAAAACATGAAAAAACTTAATTAATTCCTTTTTAAGCAATATTTTACCAAAAGACCATTCTTGGAATTGAATTCCGAATAAAACCTATAGATTTAAATTACAATTAGTATACTTAGCTTACCTTGATCATGGCATGGTACTCAAACCCATAATATTACACTTTTCATTATGTATATTCCTAGTTTATATCGAAAATAAGGTTTTATTTGAATACTTACCACGAATTCTTAATGGTGTTGAGTAGAAAACCTTCTTCTTCCACTTTAAGGTTTGAATCTTCTGCAATTCTTCAAACTCCAACCTTTGAACTTCTCTCCGGTTGTTGTACTCTTTTTCTCTCTTCTCTTCTCTTGGAATGGGGTCCAGACCTCCAAAGCTAGATCTTTTATAGATCTTTTATAGATCTTATACCAAGTTTAACTTACTCTAGGAGTTGTTATCTATTTAGGATATAGTTTTAAATCTCAGCCTATAGATTAGATTTGATTAATTCTAACCCTTAGATTTAGATTCCAAGTTAAAGTTAAACTAATCATTGGTCTTTCTTTAATTACTAAATCCTATCTTAACTAGAATTAGTATTAGTCTTATGAATTTTCAGTTGTTAGATTAGATTAGAATTTCCTACAAAATCTTAATCACACATTATAACTTATGAGAGTTATGGTTGTGTGTGTTGCACTTAATTTCCTACATGACAGCTGCAATAATCCAAACTAATTCTTAGGGGTTATTATGTAATTAATTAGAAAATAGGGGATAATTTAAAATTTAAGTAAGTTAGCTCATTAGTTTGACTTTGACTTGTTGTGAGTGGTGGGTTGTACTTTAGGAAACTAAATGCAACACACACAATTATAAGTCTCATAAGTTATAATGAAGGGCTAAGATCTATAGGAACTTTTAATCTAATTTAATGATTAAGATTCAATAGGAGTTAATACTAGTTCTAATTTAATTAGGATTTATTAATTAAAAGAGGATTAATGACTAGTTCAACTAAAACTAGGACACTTAATCTAATAAGGCACTATTCTAGACTAAGAACAACTCCTAGACTAAGTTAAATTCTATAGGAAATCTATATAAACATTGGAGTGAGACGTATGATCTAAAATTTCATATGAGAAGAGAGAGAGAGAAGAAGAATTGCAGGAGCTTCACACCTTGGAGAAGGACTTGTAGAAATTCAGAAGTGAAGAAAAGAAGAAGGTGTTCTTGTCACGACCCAAACATAAACAAAATTCTCATAAGAACCCTTATGTTCGAACCGCGACTCTCACCCCAATCGGAATCGGGAGTGGTAATCAATATTAAGCCATAATTAACAAAAAATTATTAAACTTAAAAGGAATCTAATTTAATTGAAAACATCCAAAAGAATAACCTACTTATTAAATTCATAACAAAGAATAAATCTTGCAGTGGAAAATAAAATAATAAAGTTCTATTTCAAGTAAAATCCAAATCCCTACTCCTATACATAATATCTAAACTATGAAATAAAGCGATAAATCCGATAGCAAAACTTCACGTAGAAATCACTTCAATCCTTGAGTAAGTCCTCATCTAAGTTACCTGAAACGGTTGTCATAAGACGTCAGCTACACTTAGCGCAATAAATAAAATCAATTAAGTAACAATCTCAACCCGAATTAAGATCCATATCGATATACAAATATATAACAAAAAACAATGCTTAAAACATGACAAATATGCAAATAATGCAATGCATGGTCATATTATTAATTTATGAATGCATGCTCATGCAAAAGACATATTGATCACCAAGTATGATCCATGCAAAAATATCATGTTGTGCAAATAAGCATGCTGTTCAGAATTCGGGTTATGTAAGTCCCACACTAGACCAATCAATTACTAAGCAAAAATGTCTTATCGAATCACCCGCATACACGGTCACTCTCAGTAAGATATTTTAGGTGCGCATCATAGTTTTGAGGAGTTTCGACCAAGAGGGCACAATTTCCCCACTTATTTGCGGTCAGGGAAATGCAAAAATCCAAGGCGTCCAAAATAGGATCTAAACCTCAGTGAGGGTAATATAAGGGGAATGCCAATAGAATTTCACTCGGCATCAGTTACATATATAAAAATATACGTTATCTTGATGATAAGAACATGGGTATATTGGGATAGCAAATCCCTCAACCAATAATATCAGTCCATCCGGGACTTCCTCACCCAATCATGATTTCCAGATCATAATTAACTCAATTAGATCAGAACTCCATCATAAGTGAAGTCTGATGGTAAGTTAAGTCTATGACCAGAATATGGTCATTAACCTATAATGGCTATGTTGTGCAAAGTGAAGTGATGGTGCACACTAGCTAATCAATCAGGTAAGTGTACATTTGTGCATTAATTCTAAACATGGATTATGATATCTTAAAACAGAAATAACTCATAATAATAATCAATGAATTCAAGATAATAGCATGTATGTGATTATTTACAAATAACCATAAATCAATCAATTCTAAGATGATAACATATAGATGAGTAATCACAATAACCATAAATCAATCAATTCATATAAGTAATCAATAATTAAATCATAAATATAACCAATCAATCATAACAATTAATTTGGTCTGGCTGACCGGCGGACTAACTGGCACGCCGGTTAGCCATCCAGTAGCCTAACCAGGGCTCAAACAAAATAGTCACAGGGCTTGCTGCTTGGCCGGCAGGTTGGCCGACACACTGGCTAGTCTTCCTGCAGGCTAGGCAGTGGGTCTAGAATCAATCAAATAACGTGGATAGCCACCGGCGGGCTGGTCGGCACACTGGCTAGTCATCCGGCAGGCTGTCCAGGGGGTCAAATATCCAAATAACAGTAAAAGGGGCCACCGATAGGCTAACCGGAATGTCGGTTCGCCTCCGGTAGGCTAAGCACTAGGCACAAATTCCCTTTGTGGGAACTGACAGGGTCCCGGTAGGGTTACTAAACCAGCTGGGTGCAACCGTGTAACGACCCACCCCACCTGACACAATATTGTCCGCTTTTGGCTCACCCGAATCAGACTTCCCAGGGGGTCACCCATCCTGGTACTACTCCCGCCCAAGCACGCTTAACTGCGGAGTTCTGATTGGGTTCACGACCAGCACGGCTTTAAAACGCGCTATGTCATAGAAGGGTGTGAATATACACATAAGTACATCACCTTCACCTGCCCAAGTGATGTGGGATTGTCCAACCCGTACCCTGCCAGCATTCGTAGCCTGACAGCCCCTTAGGCCCGCCTACGAGACACCGGCCCACGTAGGTCACCACAAACCGGCAGCATAGCCGGCACGCCGGCAGGTAGCTGATTGGACCCAGTTCGGGGGTTTTCAACACTTTTTGTATTTTTAAACAATAATTAGTTAATCTCATAAACATAGACTCATATTAATTTCAAATTCCGAATCTAACCCATTAAAAATACCAATCAAATAATCAAAGTTTCATGCTTGGAAGAATTAAAATAAAAAGATTAATTTTTATGAAGATCATATTTTTATATGAGTTGAATTCGTTTGAATATGGCATATCACCTAATTCAAATCAAGATCATACACGAAATTGAGGTTGCTTACCTTGATTGTTGGGTGAATTCTTGTTCTTCCTCAACCCAGTTCAAGTTTTGAACAGTCTTCTTGTTCCTTAGCTTGAAATCTTCAACTTAGATTTTCAGATTAATGTTTTGAACGACCAAACCACACTCTAGATAGTTTTTATGAGTTAGAATTAGTTTAGGATTTGTCTCTAATCCCAGCCCT
>JAUPMG010000621.1:0-16197 GCA_031762675.1 Pachysandra terminalis | reverse complement strand
CAAAGTAAAGAAGTTAAGATTTGGAACAAGGAGGCCATCCAGGCCCGACCCATGTGCCTCCAATAGCACTTGGAAACGAGTAGAAAGCCCCTTTGTGAATGCTCCATATGCCATCTGGTCATGCTGAGGAAAGGATGCATAAGTCCTTTGCTGAGCATTACACCATACCATAAGATCCTTTCAGATCATACCGCATGTTTATCACAAAACACCCTTATACATTAGCCCCCAGTCCTTGGCGCTTCATCCTTTGAAGTGACAAGAGACTTATCATGATTAAAACCGCCTTTTCCCGACTAATAATCCATCATTATCCTGGGGATTCGAAACATCGCCTCTCTTTAGTGATTTCCTTCCCCTTTTTCCCCATATATAACCGCTTTAGGTTTTCCTTAACCTTCTCTCCATAACTTCAGAAGCCAAACTCCTTCCCTTTTTACCAGAGTACTGAAAGAGTATTCCGTTTCCCAATTTCCTCTGATTCCATGGCACATAACCCATCTTCTCATGTGACCAGATCATTTAAACGAGACAAAAGAGATTTCAACGACATTCTTCCTGCTTTGGAAGACAAGTTTTAGATCCATGCCGTAGGTAAAAACTTTAATCTTATCCCTCTTTCCCATAACTTGTTTCTCAGAAAAAGCAGTTTGGACTCTACGTCTTGTCCATCTCCTGATTCTCAAAAGATACCTTGACTCTTGGTAGAGAAAGGTGACGTTCCTCCCTCCATTGTCAAGTTTTGTTCTCATCCCAAAGTAATAGCCGATTGGGCAGATTGTCACTGAAGTTTTATCCGATGTTAATGATTCAGACATATTGATGAGGGCTGGACTTTTCGGTTCCATAAATAGCTTCAAATCCTTTGCCATTCTCATTGACAAGGATGCTTTGACCTCCTTATTATACCATTGGAGTCCGTCAACTCATAACTTCCTAGGATGAAATATCACCCGGCTGGACCACGTTAATGTCCTGATATTGTACTAACCCCAGCAGAAGAGCTTCTCCGGCAATAACTTGGCCGAGCACTCCTCGACTGCACTAAACAGAAGAGAGCCTTTGCGGCGACATCTGAATGTCACCGAGCCAACTTTTCTTGTTGGATACACTACTTCTGAAAGGAGAAAGAAGTAGTTGACAAGAGTAAGAGTAACTGTAACACAACCCCAAGGGAGTTCTTGGGCATAGGCCACAATATTCCCTGCCATCTAGCCGCCTTTATTTCCTTATTTCTTCCCCGCTTCCTATTCAAAGGTTACCCAAAAGAGAAAGTTCTGCAGAAGCATTTCCCAGTGGCTATAAGGATGGCTGCTAGTGTCAACTTTCCTTTGGCGCCATTATTCTTGGGTAGTTTATACCAAGAATTAGACCTTTTTTGTAATCAAATCTCGCGTTCTCATGGCGGCTTTGTAATTGTATTTGTACAAACAACTTTCTTGCAAATGGCTTTATGAGAGACTTTCCGGTTATGCTTCACCGATCGAGTTCAATATTTTAAAGAGGCACTCAATTTCCCATGTTGAGGTTTCATCATGGTTGAAGAGGTAGTATCAACGAAGAATTTCCGCAGTTGTCGCTGGCATGGGGTGAAGCCTACCAAGGGGCTCTGTGCCATCATTTTGATGGATGATTTCTCATGCTTCTTTCTCCGTCCTTGTGCACATCTTCCCCCTGGTATTGATCATAGCTTATATTGCAGTAGTGATGTTTCAGATAACGAAAATGTAAAAGTATTTTCTTTCGATCACCCCTAGCGTTTGACCACCCACCATTATAATTTTGCGGCCGCCATTACCCCTGGTTGTCTTCCTACATATGACAACGAACTCCTGTCTTGGGTTTCTTATAACCCTCATCGTTTCATGCATCAGTTTGGGCTAGACCAGGCTGCTGTTCCTCTTTCTGTTGGCATCCCGTTTACCATCAAAGCTGGTAATACTTATGTTTTCCGAATGTCCAAAGAGTATCTAAAGTGATGTTTCCTAGGATTCTGTATCCGGGTCCCAACCGTCGCGGATTACATACCACTAGGATGATAACCAAGTGGGGAGGCATTATAACTACCTTCAAGATCTTCATCCGAAGTGGTCCATCTACTTCAAAACCTCCTGATGTTAGTAAGGACCGTCTCAAGTAGCCTTCTATGAAGAGTTCTCGTAAGAAAAACGCTATTGTCCAGAGTATTGGGCGCCAAGCTACAGACGTTACACCTCCTGCTAGATGTCAAGGCACTAGGGTATGCCACCATCCCTTTCCCTTTTGTAGTCTTGTTAGTTACTCTTTCTTTACCTAACTTCATGTGTATTGAAATCTTCTCCTTTAATTTCCTTGTCAGGCTGAACCTTCTCGTCCATCTGAGCCTTTTCATTCGGCTAAGCCTTCCGATCAAGGCTGTGGTCTTATACAGTAGGGTATTGAGATATCAGACTAATCTGGTACCAACGGATCAACCGACGTCAGATCTTCAGCAGGAGATTCCCAGACACCGCTGGGACCTACTTTTGAGAGCATTGGCGTGGTATCGATTCCCTCCATAATTTGCAAAGGAATCTTTTTTAGAGTATCAATCGGGTGGTCCACATTCTGCTTCTTTTTCATCCACAGGGTCTCATATTCCTCATGCCCCTGCTTATTTAGTCATCCCTTCCCTTGGAGAGCTCCCAGATACTCCTGGTGAGATTTTTCTTTCCGATATTAATTTACTTTCCTTTTCCATTCATACACATTTTCCTGTGTTTTATTTGTTATAATTTTCTTTCCCTCTTATCTTCTCTCTTTTGTTCTGACAAACAGCACAAAGAAAAGCTCCGAATAATTTCTAAGGCTCTCTCACTGTCCACTCGTAATGGGACTTCCGGTCATGGAAAATACCACTCTTAAGGAAACCCTTGCCTGACCAGTTCACCAGTACCTCCTACAACCACCAACCATGCCAACAAGTCGACGTTAGCCATTCCTCCTCAAAAGAAATACAGCAACCATTATCCCCATCAAGGAACCTTTGTCAGTCCATCAACCAGTTATCCCTACTAACGTAGGGTTGGTGAGTCCAGCGGCGTGCCTACTAGTAATCCCCATTAAATATCCAGCAGAAATGTCCCTGATGCTGCTGCTTTTCACGACGAAGAAGTCTCTCCGACTACACCTCCCTGCCTACTCTAACCTTGTCAACATTCTTTGGGATGAGGATTCAAAGAGTCAAGCACAGGTAAGACTTCCTCCCACAAACATTGTCAGTGTTGCAGGCGAAATTGTGTGCTTTGAGTTTACCGATCTATTCCAAGCCATCAAAGAGAAATATGGTGATGTGATGAAGGGCTTCAACCTTCCCAGCCAATTTTGGAAAACTTCCTCCATTTCCTGCCTATGTAGCATAGTACGTGACTTTCAGCGATTTGTGCTTTCCGAATTTACCCCTTCTACTCGAAATGCATTGGCTTCCGCCATTGAGTGTGCTGCCAAGATGGGCATAGAATTTAGTTGGTTATGGGCTCATTTATGACATGTGGAAAGCGTCATCGAGAAATTCTCCCATTACAAGGAATTAAAGAGCCAGCAACCATCCATTTTCCCACAATCCGAATCCTTTGAAAAGGCGGTCTCCGAGAAATCCAACTCTTTCTCTGACGTCTATGCCCGGTATGAGGCTTTATCATCACAAGTTTCTCAACTTCATGCAGGACTTGTCGCCAGTGAGCAACAACTAGACAATATGCGCCACCAACATTCGGCTTCATTGGATGCCAAAAAGAAGTTTTCAAAAGACCTTTCTTCTTTAAAGGCGAACCTAGATGCGAGTATGAATGGCGGCTTTCATGGCGCGCCAACCTCCTATAGTTGTTTTTTACTTATGTCCTTTTCCTTTGTAATTTTCGGTCGCTTGAGGGTGCCTTATTTATTTCTTGAGATGTAGTTTGTTGTACTACCTTTCCCTTGTAATACCTTTCGTCCGAATAAATGCCTTAACTTATTTAATCCTTCATGTCGTTCCATTACCAGATCATCTTTAATGATGTATTCGTCTTTTCATTTCATCATGATTTTTTTTTGTTTTTGCTCCGCTCCGTATTTATAAATAACCTTTATGCCTTGCTTGTTGCCTTCATGCAATAACTGCTATTTCCTTGCCTTTCCCTTCTTGCTAAAAGTTACCCCTTTTCTTAACCATCATTCTCTCTTCTGTGATGGAGAATGTCCAACTGCTACTAAGCCAGTAGCAGCCCTCATTATCAACCATTTCGCCCATCATTCTGTTGGCTTACTGCTTCCACTCATCGCGAGTTTCCCCCTTTTTGTAACCCCCTCACACCTTTTCCTCAATCCTTCCCTTCATGGAAAAATGTTAGACCTTCTCATTTTCTCAAAAACAGGGGTGCTTAGTCTGTAAAAAGATTAGATGAATTATTTTGTCAAGGACACCTTTCGGTCTCCCACCTAACTACCCGTTGGGAAGACAAGGCCCAAGCCGCCGACATAAGGGAATTAATTTGCTTCACCATATATCCAGAACTTTTTGAAATCTTTCCTTATCAAAAGCAGGTTGACAGGCGCCATTGCGAATGGGCAAATTCTCCATTCTGACTGTAGTCGCCTTTCTTGATCGTTACTGCAATGTCCATCATTTGACCCATTTATTCTGCCATCTTGAAGGTCATGGCTATTTGCCGTTTTCAAAGACTGCTTATTGCTAAAAGAAGCCATATACTCAGTATGTTGTTGGTTTTACCCTTTAAGTTTCGAGGCTAACGAAGAGCTTGCCTGCCTTAAAGAGTCCATTCGTCTTTATGAGACGGATTCAGTCTTCATAGATTGTCATTGTCTTCTTGGAGAGATGGCGAACTTGGAAAAAAGAATTGCAAAGACTCCTTCACTAATCCATCGACACAATCTTGATAGTGGTCGCAAGCAGCATCTCGATTTCTACAACTGTATGCCACCGAAGTATAACGTCTTTTGCCTCGGCATTAATTACCTTAAAGTTCTAGTTGAAGCTGCTGAACTTTTTGTTGAGGGGTGGGATCTGAAAATCCGCCTAGCCAAAATATACTTCAAGTCTCAAGGTGGCGACATCAGAAAAGATGCTTGGTTCCCGAACTTTGAATAATGACTTGAGCGCCTTTTGACCTTTGTCATTCCTTTTGTATGTATATAACCAACTGTGTGTACCTTTTGGGACACAAAGAGATGTCTCTATTTGGGGATACCGACCCCCCCCCCCCCCCTCGGCACTTTTTTTTTTGCTTTGTTTCGACTATATAAAAGCTTCAATTTAGCATATTTCCCTTCACGAGTTTTCTACTAATTTTCTGACTTTTCCTTTGATCCTTCTTCCATCATGGCTTTCCTTTCCAAATATTCCCCGAGTTCTTTGTCTGGGTCAGACATTTTGCATGCCCTTAGACACCATTATTGGGCCGGAAATCTTCTGTAGAACGTTTAGTCCGTCACTGGCCAAGTGACTTGCCAAGAAAGCATATCAATTTCTCTATTCATTTCAGCATATATCCAGAGTCATTTAATGATTTGCCCCTACTTCCTTTAGTGATTTCCAACAGCTCGGAGTGGGGAGAAATCATGTTTCTTCTTCAAGAGATTGCCACCTTTTCTTTTGAAGTTGACATTTGTTCACTTGAACTTCTTCTGTCTCATACTCGTTGTGTGTCGTTCTGGCTTCTTTCCCAGTTACTGGCTGTTAGATGCAGTCCTTGCTAGTTGTGCAGGTTTGAATATAGCTTATCAATGTTGTGTTGAAAAGTGATAAGAACTCCAGTTGGTTACAGAGATGTGGCAATCCAATCTGTTAATGGGTCAGATGTACTTTTACGTGCTGATGTTGAGTTTTTATCTGCACTTCTGTGTGATCAGTTATTCCTTTCAGATCAAGAGGGAGCAAAGATGGTTGCCTCCCATTTCAAGAAAAATTCGGACCTCCTTTGTTGCAATGATACCAGGATTTCTGTCGCCAAGAATTTGTTAGAGAGATCTTCATCTTTCTTAGATGATAGGAAGAACTGTCTAGAAGAGAGGATATCCGTGGCGAATAAATTTTTCCGTCCATTGGGAGTTAATTTGTGGTTCTTTCTATGATTTTGACTTCCCCCCTTCATTTTTACAAAAGATGTAAGACCAAATGCATCCATGCGTAAATCTTTTCCTCCTCCTCCCCTCCTTTTCGAATGGACGGCGATTGAAGGAAAAAAAATTCTGCAAATTTGTTTTTTCAAGGATAGTGCATTTTGAGCCATTTCCCATTGATGGAACTGATACCACTTCGCCATCCAACGTAATCAATTTGTACTACCCTAATTCATATCTTTCATGTATGATGTAGGGCTCTTCCTATTTTGGTGCAAATTTTGGCAGTGAAGTTCCATTGCAGAGTTGAATGGTTGTTCGCAGAACAGTATCGCCTTCCTCAAAACCTCTCTTTCAAACATGCTTATTATAGGCTCTGGATAACCTTTTCCTATAAACTTGAGCATGTTCTTCAGCCTTATTCCTTTTTTCTTCTATCAATTTTACATATTCCTATTTTCTTGCCTTTCTTCATTAGTTACTTGACTCGCCATTAACACTCTGGTGCTTTCCAATTGTAATTCAACAAGTAAAACTACCTTCGATCCATATACCAACAAAAAGGGCGTGGCGCCAGTTCGTGGCGACGTCCTATATAACCATAATGTTGTCGAAAAATTCTCATGCCATAATTTTTCGTGGTCTTTTACTGTCTTGTTCAGAATTTTCAATAAGCATTTGTTAAATGGTTCTGCCTGCCCATTCCCTTTAGGATAATACAGTGTCAACTTGACATGCCTCATTCCATAATCCTCCGTAAGAGATTTGACATCTCTATTGACAAATGGCATCTCGTTGTCTATGACAATCCTCGTTGGGATGCCAAACCGATGAATTATGTTTTCTCAGATGAAATTAGCCACCGCAGCTCCTATCGCCTTGCTGAGTGGGATAGCCTCCACCCATATGGTATAATACTCTGTAGCAGTCAGTATCCATACCTTCCTTCTAGAATTCAGATGTATGGGTCCTACCAAATCCAAACCCCATGTGTGAAAAGGCCATGGCGTAACAATAGACTTCAGTTCGCCATGTGGCGCATGTATCCTTCCCACGTGTAATTGAGACTTACAACATTTTTTAACAAACTCAGCGATATCTTCCATCGTAGGCCAATAATATCAATTATGTAGTATATTCTGCAATAGCCTGGATTTTCCTTCATGTTCTCCACATTCCCCTACGTGAATTTCTTGTATGACCTGAGTCTTTTCCTTAAATGATGGCGCATGCTTCTTTTTAATCTCAATTACCTTGACCGCCCCCTCAAATTGGATTTTAAACGCCAATGCAGCCAATGCATCCGCATGTCTATTCCCAGTCCTGAGCAAATGCTTGGAATAGACCTTATGGAACCCCTGTAATAGCTATTGAGCTTTTGCCCGATAAAACGCCAATGTAGCATCCTTCAAGGCAAAATTTCCTATCATTTGTTTAATGACCAGATTTGAATCTCCTCTTATGATTGTTCACCTAACCCCCATATGCCTCGTCATCGTGAGTCCGACCAGAAGAGCTTCGTACTCTGAAGTATTATTGGTATACGGGAATTGCAACTTATAAGAGACTAATGTTTCCTCACCTGATGGCGATATTAAAACGGTTCCTAAACCTCCTCTAGTGGCGGTGGAGGATCCATCAAAGGCAAACGTCCATTGTTCCATACCTTCATCCATCATACAAAAATCCTCCTCCAATGTATCATATGGCTGGATGCAATCTTCCTCCGAGAATTGCGCTATCAGATCAGCGACTGCCTCCTCCTTTATTGCCGTCAAGGTTACGCTTGTTATGTCATATTCAGAAAGCATCATCAACTACTGGGCAATCCTTCCAAACATTATGGACTGAATACGCAAATACCTCACAGGATCCGACTTCGTCATTAAGTGTACCTTGTGCACTATCAAGTAATGTCGCAACTTCTACGTTGAGTGTATTAGCACCAAGCACGGTCTTTCAACCCTTGAATAATGCGTTTTGACACCTCTGAGCTTCTTGTTTATGTAATAAACAGGCCTTTCCATTCCACCATCATCATCTTGAGCTAAAATCGCTCCCACCGCCTTATCCAATGCCGCCAAATACAATTTTAGAGGTTTTCCTTTTGCTAACGTCGCCATAATGTGAGCATTGCTCAATAATTCCTTCAGTTTGTCAAAAGTTGTTTGACATTCCTGCGACCATTCATACTTTCGATCCTAATTTGATGGCATCTTGAGTAGCCGTCCTAATTTGATTGTACCCACTAAATCCATCCATGAACGAAAGCATTTGACTGCAGGCAATGGTGTCCACCAATAAATCAATATGGGAACCCATCTTTTGGGCATGCCTTATTAAGATCTCTGTAGGCGACAGAGACCCTTATTTGTCCATTCTTCTTCTTGACAGGGACTATGTTAGCCAACCACTCCAAGTGTTGAATTGATGCCATGAATTTAGCTTTCAGCAATTTCTCCACTTCCTTTATTTTCAACTCTATATCCGGATGAAATTTCCTCTATGATTGTTTCGCTGGTTTGATTGAGGCATCAATGTTGAGACGACGAGTAACCAACTTAGTGTCCAACCCTGGCATCTCATCGTAATTCAAAGCAAATACACCTTGAAATTCACGGAGTAACTGTATAATCTTCTCCTTTTCTTCCAGATTGAGTGAAGCACTAATGAACACCGGTTTACGATTCCTCTCATCACCGAGGTTTACCTCAATTTTTCTTCCACAGCTTTGTTGTTATCCTGCAATTGCTCAGGAGCTTCCCTCACATTAGTGACCTCTTTCTCAGGTTCCTTTACTTCCATCGCTATCCCATCATTGCTAAATCCCTCTTTTCGGGGAAGAGTTCCTTCTGCTGAACCGAGGTGTGTTCAGCTCTCCCCTTTGATTGCTATAACCGATAGACCGTCATACCGTCGGGCCTTATAGGCTTCACACATTTAGGTTTATCCTTATCGTGACTCTTCACCCTTTTCAGCGTCCTTTTTGTCGCCTTTGTTTTCAAATTGATGGATGATTCTTCGAATGCATCGCAATTAGGCAAAAGAATCGCCCGCGTTGAGGATATATCAATTTCTCCATCCTCCGCAATTTCTTCAAAGAACATAGCCTCCATTAGGTGTTGTTCCCTTCGTGCAAAAGGCACTTTGGTGACGGGTATCCGCACCTTCCATTTATCCTTTACGATTTGGCATACCATTGAAGGTGTTGTATCGCAGTCATGAATCCATTGCCTTCCTAGCAGCATACGGTAGGAAATTTCCGCCTCAATGATGTGCACCGGATGCATACCTTTCAAAGGTCCAGCCTCAATATTCATCATAACATACCCTAGAGTTTGTTGCTATGAGTTGCTGAATCCTATTATCGTTCGCATATCGTGAATTATCCCTTTGGCGGAAATACTTGCCGCTTTCAAGGTTATGTATGAAATGAGGTTGAGTGACAACCCGCCATCAACAAAAGCCCTTTTTACCTCCACTCCATTTATATGTGCCGTCACATACAAGGGTTTGTTGTGACGTGTCTTATCCATTGTCTTCCTCAGAGAAGGTGATGGCGTCAATAACCTGATCATATTCTCGCGACAAATCGCCAGTAGCTTCGAAACTTGATTAAAACCTATTTCATTGAAAATTTTATTGAACTTAAAGTTTTGTAAGATCGCCTGTTCCCGCCGTTCCCTAACCTCCTGAAATTGCTCATAGGTTTCTGGTTGCATTCCCCTCTGTATTTGTTCTTTGTAGGCGGGGAACCTGGGATCATAGCCTTCAACATCCCAACAGCTCGCCATGCAAGCCATCGCCACCGTTTCTTTCCCTTTTCCTTTATCCTTGTGAGGTGGTAAAGGATTTCTACGTATCGAAGTATTGCCATCCCTTAGTTCGATGTCTCCCTTGTTGAGCTTGGTATGAAAGATCCTTCTCAAGGTCCAACATCCTTCTGTTGAGTGCCTTATCTAGCGATGAAACTCACAGAATCTCGGATTGTTCTCCTCTTCCAGCGTAGGCTCTCGATGTACCGCCGGAAGTCTTACCACACCATCCTTAATCCATTGTTCCAATAGTTCCGCAATGCTTTCCATGCTGCATGGAAAAGGTGGCGGCTCTTCTAGCCTCCACTTGCTTGGTGATTTCTTAACTTCCATATCACTTCGCTTTTTCTTTGAATCTTGTGTAGCCATTACTTGAACCACACTCCTTTTTCCAGATTTGAAAACGTTTTTATCCGTTGGTTTCTTTACTAGATAACTGGTCCTTTTGACCACATTGTAGAGCTTAGTGAAGCTCTCGATGTAAATATTTTCCAAGTAGAACTTGTACTCCCTTACCATACCAGCTATAAATAACTGAACCAATTTTTCCTCCGCCATGACTTCATCGTAGTCAGCCGCTTGATCTCGACATCTTTTCACATACTCGATAAGATCCTCTGATGATCTTTGTTGCTTACGACTCAGATCAAATAAAGTGATTGTATCTTCCACCGAGAAGAACTTCTTGTAAATTTGAACGGCCATATCGGCCCAATCTTTCACAGATCATTGGACACAAATTGTCCCATGATATCTTGGAATCACCGTAAATGCTCTTTGGTGCTTCCTTTTCCATTATAGATTGGAAATAAAAGTAGTAGTGTATCCTACCGAGAAAGGTTTATTGGCGAAATGTGCCAGATAGGACGGTTGGACATCCAAATCTGATAGATCTTAAGCAGCCTCACTTTCTCTCTTTCCAGCAAGTCATTGACCTATTCTCTAGAAATATATCTGTTGTTTTGCTGCTCTGTTGCAGCTTTTCCAAAGCTATGCAATGCTGAGTTATGTCCAGAACTAGTAATTCCTTCGTTTGGTAGATTCTCCTCGAGAATCGCAGGTTCTTTTTGTCTTCCCTTTGGAGTCAAACTCTGCAGCAACGCCAGTGTCTGCTTTTGTGATTGCGGCAGCTGTAAGAATCTTGCATGACGGCAATCGAATCGGATTGTTCGATAAAAGCCGCATTTTGAGCATCCAGATTAGCTTCAAGATGCACTCCTCTCGTGTCTCGTCCGATTCCTTCACTCACATTTGCTGGAGGCAGTGTTCTAAATGTCGGCGACATGTCGCCATTTTGGACCTGGGCGACACAAGACATCAAGGGAAATCGCTATGTGTCAATTTTCCCTGATGTCGGCGACATGGTGAAAAAAATTCAAATTTTTTCAATATTTCCCCCATGCCTCTCGAAATGTCAACGACATATCGGCAACATGTCGACGACATGGGGGAAATTTTCAATTTTTTTTTAAACCTCGGTTTCCCCATGTCACCGACATGTTGCCTGAGCCACCTGGCGATATGCAAGGTGACATGCCATGCGGCATTGCAAACCTTGACCGGAATTTTGTTCGGAACTGGTGTGCCGAAAGTATTTCCGGTGTTCTTGCACACTAGAGCCATTTCCGTCAGATCCAGAAGTTTAGAGATTGAAGGTTCCCCAAGGGATTCGCCAAAAAAGTGTGCGCAAATGATAGTGTCCAAACCAAGGGTTCAGATCTTACGAATGTCGGAGGATTCGCAAAGATCTGAGAGGTAGAGAGGGCTATGGGAGTGAGGAAGGATGAGGACGGTATGAGGATATGGGAGGATGTACCGTATAATCTCTAGTGATCAATTTCGTATGTCTGGAATTGTGTCGTATATCCTCAAAGTGAGTGATAGACCCCTATTTTTAGGTGGCACCCGCTCCCCAAACCATCTCAGATTAGATCGCCATCCACAAGTGTTGGTGACGCAGTCCACATATCCGATCCTTCGAACCTACCAGCCCCTCCCTTATCTTGATTGATTTCCATGAAGGCGGACCTTCATAGTATGTATATTTAGATAAGAGAGGAGCGGACTCCCCATCCACGCCCACCAAACCACAAACCTCAAATGATCCCCATCCAAGACCGACCCATGGGCCTCCAATAGCACTTGGAAACGGGTACAATGCCCGTTTGTCATCTGGTCATGCTGAGGAAAGGACGCAAAAGTCCTTTGCTGAGCGTTACACCATACCATAAGATCCTTTCAGCGCGTGTCTATCACAAAACACCCCTTATGCAGAAAGCAACTGAGTTTATAAGAGAATAGGAGGCTTAATAAGAAAGAAGAAACGACAAATTTGGAGACTCGTGAAGTAAATAAGAGGAAGGTGCTGAAAAGTGAGTTGGAGGACATCCTTTGGAAAGAGGTGTGTTGGAGACAAAAGTCCAGGGTCATAAGGATCAAAGAAGGGGATGGGAATACTAACTCCTTTCAAAGGATTACCAATAGGAGAAGAAAAAGAATATGATTCATACATTGTTGGTTGATGGGAAGATGGTAGAGGAAAGGGAGTATGGAGTCTGCCCCCTCTTGCTTCTGCAAGAATCTGTACCAAGCGAAGCAAGATTTATGTTTAAAGATTAATTTAGTAGATGCTTCAAGGATTAGTGAGGAGTTGGGAAGATGGTTGGAGAGAAGTTTTGAAGAGGTGAAAATGGCAGTTATGGATTTGGATAGGGATAAAGCCTGGGATCAGATGGTTTCTCTGTAGCAGTTTATCAAGATTGTTGGGATGTAATTAAATCAAATTTAATGGAGGTTTTTAGGGAGTTTCTTGATAGTGGAGTGACCAATAAAGTTACCAATGCTATTTTTTTTTTTACTTTGAGCCCCCAAAGGATGAGAGGCAGTGGAAATAAAGGATTTTAGGTTGATTAGTCTCATGACTAGTTTATATAAAATCATTATAGAAGTCCTTTTCCTTAAGATTGAAGGAGGTGATTGCATTAGTTGCCTTCAATCAGAGTATTTTTACACAGGGAAGGCAGATCATTGATGGTACTTTGGTTGCAAATGAATGTGAGGAGAGGTTCTGACTTTGAGTAGGAGGCTTGGTTTGTAAACTAGATTTGGAAAAAGGCTTACGATAGGGTTGAGCAAAATTGTTGACTCAGTTGTCTTAGTAATGTCATCCTCTCTTTCATTTTAAATGGGAGTGTGGCTACTTTTTCCCATCATCTAGAGGTTTTAAGTAGGATGACCCTATGTCTTCCTCGTTGTTTACATTAGTGAGTGATGTTCTTAGTTCACTTGGATAAAGTTGAGAAGAGAGGTATAGTTAAGTTTTCAGGGTGGCGAAGGATCAGGTACCAGTTTCACATCTTCAGTTTGAGGATGACACTATCATACTCTTTGAACCTTCTGTTGATCAGATCTTTTGGATTGTGTACTCTGCAGTGTTCAGAAATCATGTCTGGTTTGAAGGTCAATCTAGAAAAAAGCAGTTTGGTTGGTATCCATGTTAAGTTAGATATTCTCCAATCATGTGCTGATAAGTTAGGGTGTGTATTAGTTGACTGGCCTCTTAGATACCTAGGGGCTTCCATCGGGAGATAACCCTAGGAGGTATGAGTTTTGACTACAGGTCATTGAGAAAATGGAGCGACTCATTACAAGGAAAAGGATTAATTATCTGTCATTAGGAGCTCGTATTACTCTTATCAAGCGTCCCTGGCTAGTTTACCAATGTATTATCTCACCCATTTTAGGGCTCAAGGAGAAGTAATCTAGATAATTGAGAGGATCCAACATGATTTTTTTGTGGGAGGGATCTCAACTTGCATATCACCAAATATTGCAATTCGACATTAATGAGGAAGTGGTTGCATTAAGTCAGGAAAGGAAGCAATTGGTACAGAGGTAGGGAAAGAATGGCCTGGGAGAAATCGTTCTCTGTATCCTCGGATTTTGATAGTTCCATCGTTATTGCAAGAGTACAGTAGACATAGATAAGCCGTGAACTGAATGCCCTGGCGCTGGAGATTCGGGGTGGATAGAGAGAGTTTGTGGCATAAAGTCATTGTGAGTAAATATGGCAAACATGAACATGGATGAAACTTGAACCCAAATGCAAGGGAGCACAGAGGCAACCCTTGGAAATCCATTTCCTTGATTGCCTCAGTTTTTAGTCCTCATGTTAGGTCAGTTTGGGATCAGGGTCTCGCAAGGTTTAAAGACCGGAACCGGTCGCTGAACCGGTCTCGTCCGGTTCCGGTCTGGACTGCCCGTACGGACCGGTACCAGCCGGTCCGGATCTGGTACAGAAAACAAAAAAAAAATTAAAAATTTCAGACCAGTCACCGGACAGGCAGAATCGATCACCGGACCAGTGGGATCGGCGGGACCGGTCGTCGGATTGTCGGACCGGCGGTATCGGTCGCCGGACCGGCGGAACCGGTCACCGAACCGCCGGTCCATAACCCGGCGATACAAAGTTTTGTATCGCGGACCGGTCCCGTCCGAACCGGCTGGTACGGACCGGTATCGGCCGATCCTTGAAACCATGGGGTCTCGTATTAGGTTATGGTCTGACCTTTGGTGGGGTAAGCAAATCCTAGCAGTTCGTTTTCCTTGTCTTTTCAGATTGGCAATCCATCAAAAGGCTTCGCTCCTGTCAATCCAAAAGTGCAGCTCCCCGATGTATAGCCTCTCCTTAGCCCTGGTAAGGGAGAGGCACTACATAATGCTTTCTTGGTCTTCATCTGGTTTAGGTTGGAATCTCTTCCCACAAGGACCTACATCCAATGGATATGGTAGAGTTGGGTGAATTGTTTGAATTCATTAAAGAAGTTTCTATTTCTTAATCGGAGCCGATATCTGGATGCCTCACCCTAGTGGTTCTTTCTCGACTGGATCTTTCTTTTCCTCTATCAAGGGTGATAGCAGTGCTTGTCCTCCAAAGATTGTTTCATCACATTTGGAAGCATTGTGTTCCTTGAAAGTTAAAGCATTTGTCTGGACTATTGTTATGGGTAAGATCAACACTAGGGATGTCCTCTAAAGGAGATGGAAACACGAAGCCTTGTCTCTGCATATATTTGTTTCTTGTGTTTGAGGAAGAGCAAGTCCATTGATCATATTTATTACATTGTATGATGGTGACATGATTTTGGGGCTTCTTTCTCATTGATTGGTGCATCTTGGTGATACCATGTTTGATTGGAGCCCTTTTGGAGCAGTGGAGATTCTCAGGTTTGGGTGTAAGGGGAAGATTGATGTATTCCTTTCTTTTCTTCGCCATTCTTTGGTCTATTTGAAAAGAAAGGAACCACCTTATCTTTGAGAATTTGGTATCTGACGAGCTATCATTGATTCAGCGAGGGTGTTGCGTGCTTCAAGGCCGAGTAACCTTCCAAAGTCCCTGGATTTTCATTTTCCGAGATTACCAAAGGCTAGTCTATGTTTGTAGAGTTCTCTCCTAGGCTTGAGAGGAGAGTTTGGGTTTGGCATCCTCCTTGCGAAGGAGTGACTAAACTAAATTTTGAGGGCTGTTCTTTGGGTAACCTGGGACTGTCTAGCTTTGGTGTTATCTTTTGGGATTCTATGGGTCATACCTTACATGACCTTTAGAGGATGGTTTTGCCATTAGAGAAAAGAAGTTCGCTTTGGTTTCTGGTCTTCAAGAGGCTAGATTCCTTGGTTTTTTGTTAATTCAGGTGGAGGGTGACTCTAGTCTGTTTTTTATTTAATGCCACACAATTAAGAGTGCTCGTGCTCCTAGAGGTTAGCTCACCTGGTATGTTTGGCTAGGGATATTACAACTGGCACGAACATCCCGCTCTGTCATGTGGATGAATTGGCTAATGATTGGCTAATAATTACCCAAACTAGGGTCCATAGGGAGAATGGTTTTAAAGGTGTTCCATCAAATGATGTGCTCTTGGGTATTTGATTTTTTATTTTTTAAATCTGTACCTGTTCTTTAGCAGGGGTATTTTGTTTTTCCTTCACCTTTGTTGTGGTTTCCTTCTGGAACCTTTCTTTGTACATTCTCTACTTTTATCTCTCTTTATATATCTATCTATCTATCCATCTATCTATCTATATAATATATACATATATTCATAAGAAAATACATATTGCTTCAGTATTGATAGTGAAAATATATCTATACCCTTTAGTTCAATTCATTATGGACATAATCAATGTTAACAATATTAAGCTCAAAAAATATCAGTCAAAATAAGGAAGTCATAGAACTTACTGGGATCTACAGAAATGGCTGATATGAGAGGACCATATTTTCCTCTACGGGGAATGCAGGTTGTCC
>JAUPMG010000610.1:0-16197 GCA_031762675.1 Pachysandra terminalis | reverse complement strand
AGGGTTATTGTGTAAATTAATAATCAAAATATAGGGGTTAATTTAAAATTTTAGAAAGTTAGCTACAGGTTTGATTTTGACTCATTGTGATTGGTGGCTTGTACTATAGGAAACTAAGTACGACACACATTATCATAATCTCATAATGTCACGCCCCGGATCCGAGATATATGATCTCGAGGATTCACAAGGGAATGACCTTCGGATCCACACAATGGATACGGCCAAACCAAATATATATAACCAAATATCATGGTTCGATGGAGCATAACTAAATGATCCAGCAGAAGTCTAATCAAATTTAAACCTTTAACTTATTACCAGAACCAGCTAATGTAGAATCCAACCACGATTAAAACAACAACTACAATTTTACAACAATACTACCCACATGGGGTCAAAAGGAAATATAAAACATGGTTCTTAAACAAGTTCCTAATCTCTAGTGTTCCCATCTCACTAAGGATCTCCCTTCGATATCCATATCATTCGAGAAGTTCACCTGTTTTAACATAGGGTGAGCTTGGAGGCCCAATAGGAATAATCTAAAGTAATTACATCAGTTATTTTCATTATCGTATAATGAGACAGGTTAATTCATGCAATTTATCACTCATCTTAATATCATGTTAGTGCTTTCATATGTTCATCATCACAATCATAGTCTCTAGCATAGTCATACTCATAATCACAGTCATAATCATATCCAGAGTTATAGTCATAATCACATTCATCATCATGCTCATCTTAAGCAATTACCAATATCATCATGAACTCATCATGCCATACATATAAACACAATCCATATAGACTTCATCTACTCATGCACTCTGTCATGATAAATACCCATATCCAAGGTTACCAACTCCTATGGCACTTTCTCAACAGTGTCATTTCACTCTTGTTGATCATCATACCATTAACAACACAAACAATCACATTCACACACCAATGAGCAGTTCACATAGCAATCACACATCATACCAAAGTCAAATACTTAGTCGCACAACACACAATACACCACGATTACACAATAATCAATGCAATGCAGTACATGCAAATGATGTTATGAGCACACGGATGATGAGCATATACAATAAGAATACATTGAAATATGATGCAATGCAAATGATGATATGAAATGTTGAAAGTATGCAAGGGTGTTAGGCCAAGCCTAACTATGAACTCCAACCATATATACTCTGTCCCAGGAATATGTCAATATGACCATATAACTGTTAGGATTCATTTCTTTTAGTGGGTACAACCCAAGGTAGAGAATGCCACCCTCATTTCTTTCGGGAATACTTCTCGTGGTAGAAAAACTACCATCATTTCTTTTTTAGGAGGAAACCATAGGTAGAAAAATCACCTTCTTTGCTTTCGAGAATACTTCCTGTGGTAAAAAAGCCACCATCATTTCCTTTCAAGGGATAATCCCAAGGCAGGAAATCCACCCTCTTTCTTTTCAGGAGATAATCCCAAGGCAGGAAATCCGCCCTCTTTCCTTTTAGGGAATAGTACCGTAGGCAGAAAATCTGCCCTCTTTCCTTTTGGGATGTACCCTAGGTAGGAAATTCACCTTCTTTTCTTTCGGGATGTACCTTAGGTAGAAAACTTACCTTCACACAAACAATCAGCACATACATCTTGTGTCACACACGACACAAGGATCACCAGTGAGTGCCTCAAGCATCACTCTTAAAAACTATACAACTCAGAAGATATACATAGGATCTGCATACCATTCACACATCAATTTATCAAACTAAGATCATTGTACACCCTAACTTCATACCACATAGGTCATGTCATGTTATTCATCTTAATTATATCACATATCACAATTCATAGGCTCACATGGGACCCACACACATCACATTTTTCATTAATCCACATGCTTGGACATTCATTCATTCTAATATCACATATCATGCTGTCTAACATGTTATAATACTCATGGGACCATATCAACACTCATTAACATACCTTACATAATCAGTTCATATTGAAAACTAGGCAGTTTACACACTTTGTTGCACAAAACCTTACACAGGAACTTCGCACACAAACCAAGACCACATGCAACCCCAAAACATCAAGTACAAGCCTCCTATGAAGTTTGGAAGCAATTGGAGCTCGGTAGCTACCGAGCTACCAACCGAAGGCCATTTTCCAATTTTGACACATCTTCAGTGTTTAATTCATAACTATTTTTATACTTATTGGATCGACCTCAAACTTGGATCATTGTGTTCCTAATTGAAAGAGGAATCCCAGGAAAGTATAAAATAAACTATTCAAGCTTGGTAGCAGCCAAGGCTCGGTAGCAAGGATAGAAACTTTACTGTTTTCGGCAGATGGCTTGGCAGCTGCCGAGCTACTTGCTGAGGCCTGTTTCAGCTTCGACATCTTTGTCCATAAGTAATTCTATACTTGTCGAAATTGCTTCAAAATTGTTGCATTGTGTTCCCAACTCGCAAGGGAATCACAAAAAAAATATTAAATAAATTATCTAAGCTTGGAGGGAGGCTCAGTGGGATCGAGAAGTCTACTGAGGGTTAATTTTTCAGCCCAGAAAATTTCCAAATTTTCTACGGCTTCATGCCCAACCTTACACACTTGAATTTAACACTTTTAAAACACACCAAACATAGATTTATGTTACCAAATATCAATTCATCATAATACACACAAAACCAATGAATTAAACTAGGTTATACATGTGACATTCAACATAAAAATCATGATTCAAGCATACAAATTCATATTCTCATATCAAGAAATAAAACTCAATATAAGCATGGGTTATTGTACATCAACATGCATCATTAAAGGATCTAGATTCTTATTCATGTAGAATTATCATATTCTTAAAAAAACAACTACCATAAGAACTCCGGATGATCCCTGCCTCTCTTCCTAAGATTTTTCTGCAAATATTCCGCACCATGGATCAGCCATCAACCCTCTCCTTGCAGCCTTTCTTCTTCCTTTAGATCTCCCTTAGCTTTTCTTCATTCTCGTATCCTTTCCTTAGCCTTTCTTCTCCTTTCTCTTCCCTTCCTCTTCAATCAAAAACCCATAATTCTTTTTCCTCTCTTCTCTTTCTTAATCGTGTGATACAAGGCAGTGGAAAGTGGTTACGGGAAACCTTCTCACAATCTCACGTTCCCTATTTAGAAGGTAGAGAGAATTACACCTCCATTCAAATTCAAATCCTAATCTTTGTTCGTCCAATTCATGCTAAAACTTAGCTTCTTTTTCTCCAACCAAACCCACGATTAGCAACTCAGTTTATGCCAAAAACGGACAGGCTGCCAATTCTGTCCTGGTTCTTTGCTAATCTCAATCTTCCTTCCTTTCTGATTTGGCATTGGTTTCCTCCTTGATCGTTTCTTTTTCACCTCTTGCCAATCTTGCCAAGAATGACTACAATCTTCCATTTCCAATCTTTGCTTTCCAATTCGGTTGCTGAAGATACCTTCCTTCCAATTTAGTTCTTTCGATTTTCCTGTTTGATCACCAACGACTACTTCCTTTGTTCTTTCCAAAAACACACAAACAGAACATGTTCTTCAAAAACGAGTTAACTCGCCTTTGGCGAGTTGGACTGAGTCGAGTTGATTAGCGGGTTGGGTTTAGCTGCCTTGGATGGGTCATGGTAGGGTCAGGTCGAGTCAGATATAGTGACCTGAGTCGGGTCAGATTCCTTGGTTGACTCGATTGGCTTTGTTGGATCGGGGTCAGATTCCATTCCCGGGTCTAATTATATTTCTTTTGAACTGCCTGATCTAATCTGACCCATCTGGGTCTGACCCCTTGACCAGGATTGGTCTCAAAAAGTATCTATGTATCAATAAGTTAGGCATAATTAAGACAATTAAAATATAATGCAAAGGTAAACTAATTTGGCAAATTCTAGGTAATTGATGATTTCATGTGCTTCAATTGACTTGTTCATGATTTAACTTGTTTATACTTGATTTCGGATTGAGTGATCTTCAATTTCATAGCTCTGTAGTAGTTTCTGGGATTCTGTCTCGTGTCCCATCGGCAAGCACCGGTCCACCGACCAGGCTGTCGATAGGGACCATTTTTAGTTGAAAAACATAGTTCTTCACCCCGTCGGCAGGCACCGGTACACCAACCAGGCTGCCGACAGGGATATAACTTAGAAAATACAGGTTGTTGAGAAGGTTGTCTTGAACTAAACAAGTATGAATTTGGTCATGTGAGGTCAAGAGAAGATCTATGGGCTTGGACCCACCTACATGGGACCTACTTGGTTTTCCACGACACACCCCAACCCTGTCGACCAAGCTGTCAACCAGAAATGAGAGCTGGGGTTTTGACCCCATTGTTTGGTATTTGGTACCACAGATCCTCGGTGAAGTTATATTAGGTTTGAACTGAAGTTCTTTGACTTGTTTGATATTAAATGATTAGTATTATAAACTTTTAATCTGTTCCGTATTTTCACTTGTGGATAGGATACCCATGATGGCATTCGGTGGATTATCCATGTGTATGGGCGCAGGGATAGCTTCTGAAGGGTGTTATTAGTTGAAATTGTACGGACTTGTGGTTTGGGTACTTATGATGGTTTTCAGCAGATTATCCACGTGTATGGGCGCGTGGATAGTTTTTGATGGGATTATCATTGGAATCCTAAAGTAATGGTTACATGCATGTTAGGTTGATGTGAATGTTAAGTGAGCTTGAGAGGTGAAACTATAAGGATTCCTTGTTAGGTTCCTTTGAGGTTGGATATACCTATGGGTTGAAATCCCCATTTAAATAAGTATAGGTTTCTTTGCGAGGTTCCTATGAGTTATGGTGATTGGTTCTTGATTGACCCATCCATGCATTCGATATACATGAGGAATGAAAAATCGTTGGGGGAATTGAGCCCCATAGGTTGAAAGTCCTACAAAACCATGATGTACACATGGGATGTAAGAGAGTAGTGTCCAGCACTACTAAAATGGATGCCCAATAACTAAGTTACTTAATAAGAGAGTCTCGTCCAACTGTATTAAAGTGGATGCCAAGGTAACTTGGAACCGGCTGATCACCGGGATAGGAAATTGCATTAGTTAGCATTCATACTAGGTGTGTTGCATTACTGGTGTTTGATCATCATTTTGTATTAGCATTCACTCATCTCATCATTCACTATGTTTTTTGTATTTCTTAATATTCTTCCTTTATACTTGTTGTTTTTAATATTCATGTAATGATAAAATACTGAGACTTGGGATATGATGTAATATTTAAAATCGTATTTCTCTCTTTTAATTGTATCATATTATTGTTGTATTTGGTTTTGGACTAACAATGTTCCATGAGGATTAGTGACAGATATGTCACTTATTGGGAATTCCAAGCTCACGTGACTTTTCATGTTGCAGGATGATATGTGACGGGAAAGATTGGACATGGTGCCATTGTCTATTTCAATTCAGATTTAGAACTTATATGTGGTTTTATTCATGGATTTAGTTGGATGTAACAAGATAGTTAATTTTTCAGAATTCTGCTTTATGTGGTTTTAGACTCATTGACTCTTCTGAAGTCTTGACATTACTGTATTTGGTTTATTTAGCTTCCGTACTCTGATGTTTTAATAAAGGTCGTCTTTATTACTTTTATTACCTAGTGTTTGATACGTTGATCCGTGTTCCATGGTGGGAACCCGAAGGTCTCACCTAGAGATCCGTGCCGCCAGCATAGGGATTCGTGCCACTGATTTTGGGGCGTGACAGTGACCTACCTCAATGTTGAAATCATAAAATCTATAGAATCTTCTCTTCTTCTTCCTCTAGCCTCTTCTTTCTTTTCGACTTCTTCTCTCTCTGTCTCTCTCTCTCTCTCTCTCTCTCTCTCTCTCTCTCTCTCTTTTCTTCTTTCTTTCTCTACACTCTTCCTCCTTTCCAGATCTAGCCGCAGCCTCTTCTCTTTCTCTTCTCTCAAAATCCAAAACCCTAATTCTCCTTCCTAAAAACACTGTTCACGCACCCCCTTTTCCCTCTTATATCTAACTCCCCTCTTTCACTCAAATCACTTTCTAAATCCCTCCTAACTTCCTACGCACATGCCAAATCAGATAGGGTAGGTTTCATCACTAAGAATCCTTCTAAAACCAAACTCCTAGTGAATTAGAAACTTTTTCTTACCTTTCTAATTCAAATCTAACTAATTCAAACCTAATGTTGAATTACCAAACGAACCTTAATTCTAATTAATGACTCACAGGACCAATTCAAATATCAGCCCAAGCCAACTTCATTTAATTATCTCATATCCCGTACACTTCCTATTAATTATGACGTGACCCCTATACTTGCACTTAATTACAACTTAATCCAATTCTGAACTGCTATAACATATTATCACCATATTAAGTTCTCATATTCATTCCCATAAAACCATATGATGTTGTTAGGTTAACCTAAAGCTTATGATCACTTATACTTTAACTAATTCCAGTTTCTTAGATCAATTAGAAGTATAAACAACTCTATTAAATAATCACACATTAATTATTATTATTAATTTTCTGATACGGGTCACTACAAAGTCTAGTCCCTTAGAACTATGACGCGCACATAAAATAATCAATTATCATATTGCCATGTTTTGGGGGATGAATTCACATTAGTGGAATGTTCTTGGGTATGAGATTAGATCTAGTGTGGGACATACACTACTCGAATGCCAAACAACATGTATATTGCATTTCATAAGACTGTATTTAGATCACACTTGGTGATAATATCTGTTTAGGTGCACAACATGCATTGCATACATTAAAAATTGAACAATCATTCATATTGCATTGTTTAACACTTCATATCATCATATACATGTTTCAAACTACTGTTTTGTTTATGGATACCATTAGAGAGCGGCATTGACCCAACTTAAATCCAAAATATCATTTATATCTATTTATTTACTAAGTTAAGTTACGCTTACGCTTTCAAGACATCGTATTTTATGGACCTATAGATGGAAAAACCATGGATTTTTGTGGTCAAGGAGAAGGACAAGTTGACGACGAAGTTACTGATTTTAACGAGAGAATGGATTAAAGATTATCTTAGTTTTTGTAATAGGACTTATTGACTTTTATGCATTAATTTGCTTTTGGCATTAATTAGGCTTAATGTTTAGTAGATGATGGGGATTTTGATTTAAGCATGAGACTAAGCCTTGTTAGTTTATTTCCGCTGTTTAATTTTGTTGATTTGAATGTAGTGGACGGATTTTAATTAATTTTATTTTAGTTACATTATTCAAGAATATTTACTTATATTCTATGGTTTGGTTATGAATTGACTACCACTCCCATGTGGAAGGGGGGTGAGAGCCATATTTCGAATCTTTTAGGGACTCCTATGAGATTTCTAAGGTTTGGGATGTAAAAAAGTTGGTATTGGAGCCTAAGTTTTATGTTTTAAATCAAATTTCATAAGTTTTGATGTGCTGATATTTCAAAAGTTTTCAAGGTGTTGATTTTCATAAGTTTTATGGGTTTTGATTGTTTGAATACTAACAACTTGATTTCTAACTCATGAATAAGTGGATGTTATCTCTTCTTTATACAGATTGTCTTTGATTCAAAATGGCTGGTAGAAGAAAAGGAATCGCTGATACAAGTGTACCCATAGGATCCGATGATGATACTCAAAATAAGAATCCTCAACAAGCTCAATATCCGCGGCTTGCTGAAGTTTACCATGCATTGGGAGAGAGGGCCTCAATGATGCAACAACAACAAGCACAATCCCAATCGATGCCACAACAAACAGAGGCACAAAGGAACACTCGTAACATCAAGAAATTCAAGAGGCTTGGATCTACTGTCTTCAAGGGAACAATTGATCCGATGCAAGCACAAGCGTGGATTGATTCCTTAGAGCATATCTTCGAAGTGATGAAAGCAGATGAACATGAAACAGTTCGATTTGCAGCATTCATGCTAGAAGGAGAAGCAAGGAGATGGTGGAAATCTGCCTTGGAGGTTGCACGAATTCGCACTTGGGTTGACTTCAAGGTGAGTTTTTATTTGGAATACTTTCCTAAATCTGTTAGGAAGGAGAAGTAGCTGGAGTTCATGAAACTAGAATAAGGAACGTTGACCGTACCGGAGTACACATCAAAGTTCACGGAACTATCTCAGTTTGCTACTTACGTAGTTGACGAGGAAGAAAAGAAAGCGTTTAGATTTGAAAGTGGACTGAAGTCAAGCATCAAAAGTAGATTGATTGTGAGGGAGTTTATGGAATATCACAAGGTTGTTGATGTCGCTCATAAGATAGAAAGGGACATGCTAGAATACCGAAAGTTTCAAGATTAAAGGACGGGAAAAAGCAATTTTTGAATGGAAACTTCAAGGGTAATCAAACTGACCAATAGAAGAGGCAAAGGACCCAAGGGCCAACAAACACACAAGTCTTCAAAACTCGACAATAAGGTGCTTTAACTGTGGACGGCTAGGATACCACAAGAGGGATTGTCGACTTCCAAGGGCACCACAGTAGAACACTTTCCAAGTATAGCTGCAATTTGTGCCAAAGCTGCATTACTAGCAAAATCCAAAGTCGGTACAACAACCACAACCACCTAAGGGAACCAAGAATGGAGCTCCACAACAGTAGCAAACTCAACAAGGCAAGATTTATGCTTTTACCGTTGAAGGAGTTAGAAAAGAGTCTTGTAGTGGTGAATCTGGTATGAGGTTCAACATACTTAGGGAAGGTGTGTGAGTCTTGCTAAGTAATGATAGGTGAGTCCACACTACCAATTGATCTAATTGTGCTAAACATGAAGGATTTCGATGTAATATTGGGTATGGATTGACTTATTGCATATCGTGTGCAAATAGATTGCGATAACCAAGTTATATCTTTTAGATCACTGGATGGTAACTTAGTTAAGGTGACAGGATCTAAATCTGAAGTGTCGAATCACTTGGCATGTTTGGAATTATGGTCTATCGAAGAGAAGGATAGTTGGGAATTAATTCCTATAGTGTGTCAATTTGGAAGTGTATTCCAAGACATACCGAGATTACCTCCCAATAGGGAAGTAGAGTTTTGAATTAATTTAACAGCGGATGCAAATCCTGTTGCACTACCAACGTACCGTATGACACCTACTGAATTGAACGAACTTAGAACACAATTAGATGTGTTGCTTGCATTGCAATTCATAAGACCAAGTTCATCACCATGGGGAGCACCAGTTCTGTTTGTGAAGAAGAAAGATGGGACGCTAAGGCTATGCATTGATTAACAGAAGCTAAATCAAGTCATAGTGAAGAACAAGTACCCATTAACAAGAATTGAAGACCTTTTTGATCAATTAAAGTGAGCGAGATTCTTCTCAAAGATCGATCTCAAATCAGGCTACCATCAACCACGAATCAAGGAAGAAGACATTTCAAAAACAGCATTCCGAACAAGGTACAGACACTTTGAGTTTGTAGTCATGCCTTTTGGGTTAACCAATGCAACAACACCGTTTATGGACATGATGCAAAGGATTTTTAGACCCTACTTGGACAAATTCGTGGTGGTGATGACATTTTGGTTTTCTTTAAGACCAAAGAAGAACGCGAAGGAGCACCACAACATCACTTTACAGACTTTAGCAAATCATCAATTGTATAATAAATTCTCTAAGTGTGAATTCTGGAAGGAAGAAGTCAAATTCATAGGACACGTGGTGTCTAAGGATGGAATTACGGTGGATTCGGACAAAGGTTAAAGCGGTAAACGATTGGGAACAGCTCAAGAACGTATCAGCTGTTCACAGTTTCCTAGGATTGGCGGGGTACTATTGTCGATTCATTGAAGGGTTCTCTCGCATAGCAACACCATTGACAAAGATCACAAGGGAGGATGTAACATTTATATGGGATGAAGCATGCCAACAAGCTTCTTCAGAACTTAAGGAAAAGTTAACTACAACACCAGTGTTAACAATTTTTGTAAGTGGCGTGATGTTTGTGATATACGCAGATGCATCATTATTAGGACTCGGCTGTGTTCTAATGCAAGAAGGAAATGTGGTGGCATATGCATCAAGACAACTCAAGGTTAATGAGAGGAATTATCCTGCTCACGATCTAGATTTAGTAGCTGTTGTATTCGCACTCAAAATCTAGAGGCAATCTATACAGCGAGATCTTTGGAGTATTTTCATACCACAAAAGCTTGAAGTACCTATTCTCACATAAGGACTTGAATTGCGTCAAAGACAATGGATGGAGTTGGTCAACGACTACAATTTCTCACTGCAATATCATCCGGGTAAGGCTAATGTTGTAGCCGACGAACTAAGTCGAAAGCCTCGCAGCACCTTAGCACTAATGATGGTTCAAGAATAGTTCATGTACAAAATACTTTCAAATTGGGGAGTGGAAATTCGTGAAGAGAAGAAAGGAGTAAGGTTGTGCAACATCCTTACCAAACCAACACTAAAGACCAGAATTATTGAACTACAAGCTAAGGAAAAGTGGATACAAGACTTAGCTAACGATGCTGAAAAATCAAAATGGACCAAAGAGGAAGACGAAAGTATAAGATTAAAAGGAAGACTTTGTGTACCTCACGATGAGGAACTCAAAAGAGAAATTCTAGAGGAAGCACACTGTTCTCATTATTCTATCCACCCCGGAAGAAAAAAGATGTACTACGACTTATTGAGGAAATATTGGTGGAGAAGGATGAGGGTCGACATTGAAGATTTCGTGAAGAAATGCATGGTTTGCCAACAAGTGAAGGTTGAACATCAAAAGCCAGCTAGAACACTTTAACCTTTACCAATTGGAGAATAGAATTTGGGAACACATCTCAATGGACTTCGTTATGGGACTAACCAAGACCCGTAATAATCATGACATGGTTTAGGTGATAGTGGACAGATTGACTAAATCTATACACTTTATAGTAGCAAGGAGTACAATGAACATGGAAGACTTGGCAAGGCTTTATGTGAAGGAAATTATCCGACTACCTGGAGTACCTATCATAATCGTTTCAGATCGAGGTTCAAAATTCAGATTGAAGTTTTGGGGAAGTTTGCATAAGGCTTTAGGGACTCAACTGAACTTTAACATTGCATTCCATCCTCAAACAGACGGAAAAATGGAGAGGATGAACCAAGTGCTTGAAGATCTACTGCAATCATACATCCTAGATTTCAAAGGGAGTTGAGAAGACCACTTAGCACTTGTGGAATTCTCATACAACAACAGCTACCAAGCAAGTATTGGCATGGCTCCATTTGAAGCATTCTATGAGAGACCTTGTAGATCTCCATTGTGCTGGAATGAAGAGAATGTGTATATTCCTTTAAGACCTAAAATAATTGCAGAAATAACGGAGAAGATCAAATTCATAAGGAAAAGACTCACTACAGCACAACACGTACAGAAGAAATATGCTGATTTGAGGAGGAGAAATCTGGAATTCATGGTACGAGATTGGGTATTCCTTAAGGTTTCACCAACTAAAGGAGAATTAAGATTTGGAAAGAAGGGGAAGTTAGCACCAAGGTTCATTAGACCTTTTGATATTTCTGAAATGATAGGAGAAGTGGCTTACAGATTGTTACTACTATAAAGTTGGGCTTTAGAGGCACGCATTTAGTGACAGTGAAAAAATTCCACCACTATAAATATACTATAGTGGAGGTTTTATTGAGTGCCACCGAATATCATTTACAGTGGCGGTCAATATAAAAACTGTTTCTAATAAAGGACTTATAGTGACGGAAAAAATTTTTGACCGCTAGAAAAAAAAAACCTATCATGACATTAAAAACCCTTGACCGCTGCAAAAAGTTCCACGACTTACAAACTCTTCGTGCCAAACCGTCTTCCACCTTCGCTCGATTTCAATCTTCTCGCTTCCGTCTTCCACCTTCTCTTCTTCCCCACAAAGTTAGGACACGCAAGGACACGCAACCCTTTCTCTCGCTCGCTCTTCCCGCTCCCCTCTGTCTCGCTCGCTCTCTCTCCCTCGCTTGTTTTCTCTCTCTCTCTCTCTCTCGATTCACCATCTAATCCGGAATGAGCAGGTTCGTTACCCAGATTTGCAAAACTAGGAGTTTTTAATGATGTTATTGTTTTGCTTCAGATTACAGTAGATGGTCGAGTTTAGACCAATTCTAATGCAACTCAGAGATGGAAGTTTTTTATATTGTTTTATTGATTATGAGCAAACTCTTAATTGGGAGGGTTTAGTTTATGGGCTTACCTATGATTTCTCAACCCACATGCTTTGGGTCGAGGAATGTAGTCGGTAACTGAACAAGGAAAGTATTTTCACTTTATGTCATTGTTTTTTATTCTAGTATTTTATTATTCATTCTCGTGTTTCTCCTCATTTTGATCTTCGATTTGTTTGGAATGGAGTATTTCTGGTTATTGATTTTGTGTCGATTGTGATTGAAACCTGCTTTTTAATTGTTATTGTTATTATTATTCTTACTATTTTTCTGAATGGCCTTAAGTGAATGTTTTTGGATTTATTTAGTTATTTTGATCTTCTTGGATGTCTTTGGATTTATTTTAGTGACTCCTAAGATGACTTACAAATCTGTTTGAGATATTTACTAATACTTCAGAGTTAAATTCTTATTGTAGCAGCTTTCCTATTGGTTTGCTTTGGTTGGATATAAGGTAAATCATTTTTCTTAATTCAAGTTTTTTCCTCCTGAGTTAAATTTTAAACTTGATTCAACAAGTTCTGAATTCCATTTCTTAAAAAAAAAAATTGCTTCGTTGATTTGCTTACATTTTTTAATTTCTTATTTGATAAATTTGAATCTAGATTGAATTTTACATACTATGCTTCAGACCACATGCAGTCTTTTAGTGCTCCTAAGATGGCCTACAAATCTGTTTTAGATATTTGCTAATACTTCTGAGTTAAATTCTTGTTGTAGTAGCTTTCCTATCGATTTGCTTCAGTTGATCTGCTTCGGTCGGATATAAGGTAAATGCTATTTATTTTTTTCAATTCAACTTTTTCCCTTCTGAGTTAAATATTAAAAAATCAACCTATTCTGAATTCCATTTCTTTTATTATTATTATTTTTTTTTGCTTCGATGATTTTCTTTCCTATTTTAATTTTTTTTCTCCCTTACAACTCTTTGTTGTAGCAGCTTTCATGTTGATTTGCTTCGGTCGGATATAAGGTAAATCTTCTTTTAATTTTTTGAAAGTGAAGTCAATATCAACAACATGCTTTTAAATTAAAGCTTTTTTTCTCGTCTTAGTTTTTTTCTCTCTCAATGTTTTTCACTCTAGGTTAAATTATAAACTTAAATAAACCTGATCTGAATTCCATTTATTTTATTTTGTTTTTTTAGCTTTGATGATATGCTTGCCTTTTTTTAATTATTTTTTTCTCTTACAGCTCTTTGCTGTAGTAGCTTTCCTGTTGATTTGCTTTGGTCGAATATAAGGTAAATCAGCTTTCAATTGTTTTCCTATAGCACAAAAGCACACCAACACCCCCATTTACTTAAAACAAACACTCCAACAATCAATTTGGTTGCAGTTCAACCATATTTATATTATCTTAAACCCCTCTAAGACAAACACGAAGTGAGGAAACAGCACAACTCATGACTAGCTAACCCCTCCACAAACAACACATCTTTAATTTTAATTTTAGGGATTACCCACATCACTATCAACAACTACAAAAGTTGGGAACCCAATCAGCATAACTTTTGTAAAAGATTATATACAAATAGAAAAATAAAGTAATGGATAGGTATTTGAGTTTGAATTTGTATGTATTATATATAAGAAAATTAAGAAAGTTTTGAAGTGGTAGGAGAGAAGTCAGTCAATTACATTGGATTAATTTGAGCTTAAGGTTAGGTGTTTTTGGGAGGAGACGTCAATGATTGTAGAGCTAGAACTTCACATACTGGAATCATTGCCATCCAATTTAAGTTTTTGGGAATTGGAATAAGTGGCTATCAATTCTTCATTCTTTTTTTATTGGTTCTACAGTGTGTAGACACCCCACCTCAATTTGCACTGATGTGCAGTTTTTTTTTTTTTTTTTTACTGTTTTTGCAGCTCCTCGAAGGCTTGGCTTGAGAATCAGCAACTCCAAATCATCATCTGAATCTAATCTCTGCCAAGTGCCCAAACTCGTTCGAAATCTCAATTTTCCCTTAAAATCCCAAAACTCATGTGAAATGACCAAAATACCCCTGATAGATCCCACTTGATTCATCTCAGTCCTAAATCCATTTTCAACATCAAATTTGAATCCATGAGCCAAAATGCTCTACAATGAATATAAACTCGGGCTAATTTGAAGTTCGTTGGAAAAATGACAGTTTTACCACTGATCTAGGCATTGGGACCAAGCAGTTAAATCCAAGGGTCAAAGTATTTCTCCAACATCAAATTTGGATTCCTCATCGAAACACCTTCGAACTGATTGTAATTTTGTGAAAATCCGAGTTCGGGAGTTGAAGGGCTATTTTTGGTAGTTCTAAACTAACAAAAAAGGACGGAAAAATACAAGGGGAAGAAATAATAACAAAAAATATATATTTTGGGGGAGAATTGAAATAAAATAATAGGAAGAATATTTGAGAAAGAAAATGAATTTTCTTAGAAATTTCCACATGGCAAATTTCAAACCCAAAAAGAAAGAGAAAATCAAAATAAAGAAGGAAAGAAATATCAAAAATAAAAAGAAATAAAAAATATATATAAATAAATTTGGAGAGAGCGAGCACCCAGCTCCTCGCACGCCCCTGCTACACCCGCACGTCCGTCTTCTTCTCTCTCTCTTCCGTAAAAACCACCACCGTCCCTCTTCTTCTCCTTCTCACCCGTGCATCTAAACCACCATCCTCCACCTTCAAACCCAAACCACCGCCCCTTTTCTCATTTTCTGTTGCTACTACTGCTGTAGCAACAGCAGTAATGATCCTCCATATCTCAATCCCCTGTTCTGTCAAACCGTAAAACCTGCAACTCCAAGCTTCCCCGTTCCCTGTACAACAACTTAGTTCCACTTCTTCCAAATCTCCCACCACTAAAACCCACAACCCAGTTATCCCTCCTTCCTCTCAAATATACTCCTAACAAAGCCTCTCAATCTAAAGTTTCTGTCAACCCTTCTGTTGCCTACAATTCAGCTGCTTCCATCTCTCACCAAGTCTCTCATGGAGCTCAAATTCAAGAGTTAACTGAAATCCAAGGCTTCTAAATCTAGGTATTATTCACCGATTTTATGTTGAAAAGCCATTTTATTTTACTGTTCCATCTTTTGTTGAACGATTCCACATATGGGAATTCTGTTTGTTTAGTCCATGCTTAATATAGCTTGTTTAATCCTTCTACGTGTTATGAACGCATAAATTGCCATTAACCAGACTTGTTTTTCATTTATATTGTTCCAATTGCCGCATCTCACTTGTTTTAGGCTTCTTAGATTATTTGAATCACTTTTTACTTGCAGTTAATTTTTAAATATTAATCTATGCTAGTCTTACCATGCTCTCTTCCTTAGCACATTTCATATTCTACATGTCTTTTTTTTTTCAATTGATTTTCTCATTTTCTGCATTTTCTAGGTTATTATTTTAAAAAAATAGTTCTTCTAGGTCGTGGTAGATATTTTAGGATTTTAATCCCTTTAGATGTATTTTATTTTAATTTTTAAGTACTTTTTTAGGGTTTTGAATTTTGATACATTTAGGTTTTTTAGAGATTTTGATGATTTAGAATTATTTTAGTATTTTTCTAGATTTTTACTTTTTAGCTTATTTTTAGGTCTTTATCTTTAATTGGCCAAATAATTTTTAATCGGGTAACCTGTTGAACCGGGAGTAGATGGGTGCCTAACACCTTCCCATCTCTCAAATAAACCCTTACCCGAATCTGGTTAGACCATACCAATTCATAGCCGAATTCCTTGGATGGTGGCGACTCAAAAATAATCCGATCAACCTAGGGTCCACTCGACCCGGGGGTGATCATAGCTGGCGACTCCGCTGGGGAGTTGCGGGTTTGAACCACGGTTCAATTTTATTTGGTTAATTTAAGAATTTTTTTTTTAGGGTTTGTATGATTTTATGGTTTGATGTATGCTTTTTATGGTTCAATTTATATAAATATTGTTGAATTTGGTTTAATGTAT
>JAUPMG010000590.1:0-16198 GCA_031762675.1 Pachysandra terminalis | reverse complement strand
CTAACATTGACAAGAAAAATTAAGCAGTTTTTCATGCTTCTAATAGGTTTGACCTTTCTGGTTCTCTCTCTCTCTCTCTTTTCTGATTTCATTTACTTCCTGTTGATCACATCTCACACATAACACATCTCACATACTAAGTTTCAGCTCCAACCCAATAACAGTTGCCTCATGGCAAAAAAGGCTCTCCCAAATCTAACATGTTTTTGTGTGCAAAACTTAAAAAATATTAACAAATTCAGCGATTGCTAGTACACACGAGAAAATTTATTTTACACATTAATGGGCTTATATGGGTTGAAAGATTGTCCATGTGGCTTATCTAGAGGATCCTTATTGGGTGGTCGATTTGGATTGGCCACATCATTGCTCCATGTGATGGAAAAAGCCATGTCCCGCCGGGCAACGAAACCTGGTGAGGCATACCCAAATAGCTTTCTACTATTAATTTTGCCTACTCGGGTCTTGCAATAAAAATGTGGTATGCTTTTTCGAGTTAGGTTTACTGGTCAAACACACGAGAGTTTGAAAATTGGCAAAATAATGATTTCACATTTGGAATATTATTTGGCGAACCCCAATTATGCATGTGTATTTCCTATCGACCAACCTTTACATACTGAGTTTCAGCCACACATGACTTTCTTGTACAAAACTTAGAAAATATTTAAAGAAAAATATTACACATGATAAAATCCATTAAACATGTATTGCTACCTTTGGTCTTGCTCTGTTAGGATGGCATTGACCATACTGATTAGTTGGCCAAGTGTATGTTCTATTTATGTTTCAATATATTGATGAATCTAAAATTAATTTAAATATATTTTTTTTATCAGTAAAGTAGTATCTATTAATATAGCTCGGAGTCCAAAAATCTATACAAGAAGATTATGTATGTACCACTACAATATAAAACAGATTAGCTATGAGTATCCCATCTCAGCCCCCCATATACCATCAAAATCTGTAAAATTAACCCCCCAAACTCTGTAAAGTTAGATATCCACAAAAATAGTAGATGTAAAGTATTTTCTATCAATTTATGAGTGTCCTTTTCGTGACCTCTGAAGATTCTTTGATTTCTTTCACACTAAACAGTCCACAAAGTTGTTACCTAAGTTCCATAATATACAACTTTTCTTGCCAGTCTTCTTCTTCCTCCAATCCCAACTGCTAAGTTTTGCCTTAATCTGTTCTTGCTGAACCCAATCTACCTTGAATCTTTTAATGAAAGAGACCCGGATCCTCGTAATAACCTCACAATGGAGAAGTAGATGAGAAACATTTTCCTCATCTTTTTTTACATAAACTGCACCTCGAGGCCAAGGACCACCCTCTTTTCTTGAGATTATCACAAGTAGGGTTTTTATTCAGCGAAGCATTCTAAAGAAAAACCAACACCTTGGAATACCTGCTTTCCAAATTAACTTCCAAGGCCCCTCCCCACTAACCTCAACAGACAACGAATCGTACATTATGTACAAAACTATTTATAATGATGATAAAACTTGAAATTTTGAAAAATAATTACTTTTGGTTGTGTGGAAAGCATGAAATTACCATGTAGCCATTAATGGAATAACCACTCTTCTGCCTAGAGAATTAAAAATATGACACTCGTCGTCATCATCATCATCATCGTCGTCGTTCAAAGTCCAAGGAGGTAAGACTGGAGACGTCATGGCACTGTTGGTATGATGCTTGAGAGCTGTGTCTAGGAGTGTTTATTTAACCCGAATTAGAAAATTACAGGTACCTTGTCCCTGCTGACTTGACTGTGGGACAATTTGTCTATGTTATCCGTAAGAGAATCAAATTGAGTGCAGAGAAGGCGATCTTCATATTCGTAGACAATGTCCTCCCACCTACAGGTAACTCCTATATAGCCTTGTTTTTGTTTTATTATTTATTTATTTATTTTTTATGACGTTGACCCCCCGACCACTTAGTCGACAGGGTAAACCCTGGATACATGACCCCACCCACAAGGACCATATATCATGTAAGCCCAGGGATTCGAACCTGGGACTTCCAGTTACTGAGCTGGAGAGTGCCAGTTGAGCTAACCCGTGTGGGTTTGTTTGGTCATTAGTTTTCCAATAACAGTCTCAAGCATGAGAACCTGATCCTTTATATTGTGTAATTTGAAGCTGTTGTGCGTTTAGATGGCGAGGCTTGCCTTGATGCCTCTTTTGTGTTTGGTTGATACAGGAGCTATAATGTCTACCATATATGATGAAAAGAAGGATGAAGATGGATTTCTCTATGTTAGGTACAGTGGGGAGAACACATTTGGGCACCAGATTCTACTTTAGCTCAAGTCTTCTTGTGGGTGTTTTCTCATTTTTGTGATCATAGCTATCACCATGTTCATGTCTGTTCTTGCCTCTTATTTAATAATCTTGTCCAGTATCTAAAGACCTTGCGATCATAAGATGTACAGTTAAATCGTGTATATATGTTTAACGAATTGGATTCTCTCTGCTTGCTTCATGCCTTCAAGTAAATCAACTGACCTTGCGATCATAAGATGTACAGTTAAATCGTGTATGTAGGTTTAACGAATTGGATTCTCTCTGCTTGCTTCATGCCTTCAAGTAAATCAACTGCTTTTATGCTGCAGCCTTCATAAGATCATGGATGTATAACAGTTATTAGTCTTATCCTAATCGTTGGTGTCGAGACAAGAATTCTGTTCCTCCATTCCAGTCTGTCAAAAATTTGTTGTGTATTGCAGTTCTAAGTCAAGGTAAAAAAGGGTTGCGTCAAGTTGGTAATGATGAACAAGTTGGTAATGATGAACGGGTAAGTTCGTATAAAGGAAGATAGCATATAATGAAAAGTTGTTGAATGCGACTTTTCTTTATCACTTATACGGGAAGTAGTTTCTAAACATTTATGATACTTTGCAAATGATATTTCTAATCTTGAACACAATATTAAATTTTAAGATAATTTTAATGAGTTGGTCTTATTAAAGAATTTAATTTATCCCTATTATCAAAACACATATTTTTTTCAAATGAAACCACTTATTGATGCTGTAGGTAGGTGCTCCTATTAAGTAAAGGTGACAATGGGTTGGTTTGGGTCAAGTCGTAATTGGGTCGAAGCTTAAACGGGTTGTGTTGGGTTCAACCTGTTTACCAACGGGTCAAGAAAATCTCAACTCGAACTCAACCTGCCTATAAACGGGTCGAATCTATCAACATGTTTAAAATTTAATTAATTAATTAATTAATTAATTTATTATTATTATTATTATTTTTATTTTAAATTAATATTATAATAATAAACAGGTCACACGGATTTAGAGGGTTGACTCGGGTTCGGTCGAGAAAACCTCAACCCGAACCCAACCTATTTAATAAATAGCCTAACCTGTTTAGTCAAGTAGGATCGTGTTAGCGGGTTGGATCGTGTTTTACCAACTCTACTATTAAGTCTACAAGCCGAGGCAAACACAACTTAAGACTAGCTTCATCTGCGTCCAATCAGGAGGATACACAAAACTAAGCCATACATCAACGAGTCTCTCAAACAATCCAATAATCTTAAAAAAAGGATGTGCATCTAATGTAAACTCTGTCAACCCAATTCGGGTAACCCTGCCAAGTTCTTTTGGTATAGAGAGAGAGTCTCAATCCAATAGTCGGGCTGTCAATGGATCGGATCATGGTCTGAGTTTGATCCAAATCCGATTAAAAAAAGTGGATTTAGTAAGAGATTTCTGATCCCATAATATGATACGATATGTTTCAATTCGATATGATTTTAATCGGATCAATTTCAGTTTATTCGAATTCAACAACGGTCCGATCCACTTTCATTTATGTACATATCTAAATATAATATATATATAATATTGGGTGATTACAATTATTAAACATATAATTAAAAATAAATCATTAATTTAGGATAATTTTTTAAAAAATAAATAAATATCAAATTATATATATTTTTATCTGATTTTTGATAGCTATAAAATAAGTTTATCAAAAAATCCGATAATTATTAGAATCCGATCCGAAACTAATGTGATGTAGTAAGGGATTTATAATCCGACAATCCGATAAAATTATATTTTTTAATATCATTTCTTATAACTATAAAATAGGTTGATCAAAAACCCAACTAACCGTCCTGAGTCTTCAACTTATATCCAACTAACACTGTCTGATGCAGTGCACCTAGTAAGACATCAGAAACACATATTCAAGAGAGATCCTCTTCGCTTCTCACTCTCGGCTTTGTCTTAATCGGAAGAGGAACATTTCAAGAGTATATGCACTCGCCGTAGAGACAACGGCGCCGAGCTTTGCAAGAATGCTCTACTTTTACATGACACGCCCCCAGCCCCGAATCCCGAGCCGCCTCGGGACCACGAGATTTAGTCGCGCGCCGTTGATCCAACTCCAAGCCGATCCACGTACGTAAAGACGCTCAAAAAAAACAAAAAGGTTAATTTCACTTACACCCCTTTATATTTCTGACAACTGCAAATATATCCCTGTATTTTCTGATCTAAACTCTGTTAGTAATGTCGGGTTGACGGTGTTAATATATCATGTTAATTTACCTTTGTAACCTCATCTTAAAAATTATATTTAAATGAGAGACTGATTTTTATTAGATAAAATTATCCTTCTATCCTTTTTATATCTTTGGATATTTTTTTACCTCTTAGTAAACTAATAAAATAATATAAATATAATTAAAATCCTATCTAGCAAGTATTAGTTTTTTTTTTTTTTTTTTTTAATATTTAAGTATTTCAATTTAGTTCAAGGATAATATAGTCCATACATTAAAAAAAAACGAATGATTTCAGCACTTTTCATTTGTTGATAAAATAGAAAGTTGATGGAAGAGTAGTTTCTGCAATGTAATATAAACCTAAGAGTTGTAATTGAAATATTAGAAAACACAAGAACTGTATCTGCAGCTGTCGAAAATGTGAGGGATGTAAATGGAATTAAACGAAAAGAAAAAAACAAAGGGAAGACAGGGTGGCCCCTATAGGTTCTGTACACGTGGCTAAATAAAAGGTCTAATGTGATACGCACATGAACAACTGCCACGTCGTGTGCGGTTCAGAATTGACGGTTGTGGACACACTCGTGTCCCTTGGAAGAGGTACAAGCAGAGGTTGGCTGAATACATCTTTGCCTCCTCTGTCCCCACCCTCCCATACCTTTGTGGGTCCCCTTTCTTTCTTTCTCTCTCTAAAATCCAGAGTTTCTGTACAATACAACTCTGCCAATATTATTTTTGTAATTATGATTTATGACTATAATTTAGGTTTGGGGAGCACAAGTATGTAAAGGAAAAAAAAAATTAGGGCACAAAAGTAGTTGAATAAATAACATGTTTGCTTAAGCTTATAAATTAAGTCTTGGGATCTTGGATGGGACCGGTCTCGGTTGAACCCGATCCGGATGGGCAATCCCAGCCGGTCCAGATTCAATACAAAACTTGGATCGCCCATTTAAAAAAAAAAAATGGTTCAAGACAGTTCCATTTATAAATTAAAAAACAAAAAAAAACAAAAAAACTTTGGATCGGTTGAATCGGTTGTACCGGCCGGTCCATACTGAGATCGGTTGGATCAGACTGGTCCTGGGCGATCCCAGTATGTACCAGCCGGTACAGACCGAATCGATCCGATTCTTGAAACCTTGCTACAGCAAATGAAGGCTGTATTTGATCTGGCTTTTGCTTTTGGATAAGCACTCGTTGAATAAGTAAATGGGAGTAGTTATCTACAACATCAAAAGTTGATTGGTTTGAAGAAAAAAATGAGTTATAGTAATGTTGTGTTCAGGGTTAGAAGTGTTATTTTTAGAATGTCACTAATATTTAGAGACTACATCTCAACATAAATAGTAAGGAGTTGTTCAGAGCAATTTTTTTTTATGGGCTATCTTCCTCTATTGCTTATGGATATGAATTTGTTTGTTCATCGTTATCAAACATAATAATAACTTAAAAAATGCTTTAATAAGTTATAAGTATAAACACTTAATTAAATCAGCAGTGCCAATTAGGCCTGTAAACGGATCAGATTTGAAGCGGATTCCGTTGAATCCGAATCCGATCCGTTAAGAAATCTATTAGATTCGAATTCGAATCCGAATCTGATGGATCTTCATATACTCTATTTGAATTCAAATTCGATTATGATCCGAAATCCAAATCCGAAATCCGATTCGATCCGAATATCTCAAAATCCAAGTTTAGAAAAAATAATGTTAGTATGTATCACGAGTAATGATACCATGTAGTTATAATATATAAATGTAATGTATATGATTGAATGGATATGTTGTTATGTGAGATATTATTCAGATAATGATAGTTTGTGACACACTATACAAAAAATAATACAACAATTTTCATTATATAACCGAATCGGATCTTAATCGAATTGGATTTATATAGATCCATACTCAATTCGATTATAATCGGATTTTTCGGATTCGGATCGGATCTTAATCTAATTTCGGATCGAAAATATCTTATCGAATCTGCTATAATCGGATTAGATTCAGATCGGATTCGGGTCATGATCCGATCCATTGACAGGCCTAGTGCCAGTCTCATCCTTTTTTTTTTAATGAATATTCATTTAATTTTATTTCTAGCAATGCTAAAAGTTTAAATTTCATATTTCGAAATAAAAAAATATAATATAATTTAAACCAAGTTCTATTTGAATGCATGGGTTATCCTTCCAAGAACGTTTTATACCTTTAAGTAAGTTTTTCAAGGTGGGGCAAGAGCAACAAACACGGAGCCACAAGCCATGCAGTAATAGTAAAATCTTATACAAAAAAAGAAAAGGAATAGAAGTTCTTTCTCGATAGAAACAAATATTGGGCAAAGCTCTCGACCTTTCTGGTTCTTGTTTGTTAGCTATAATTTTCTCTCAGATATTTTACAGGCAAAAATCTTTCTTTTCACCAATCATTCTAAGGGAATGGAAGCCATTCCTAGACTCAAAAAGGGTTTCTACCCAATGCTTGGAGGTTTTTGGTGACACTTTTAAAAGCTGCTTTGGATTAAAGTCCTTCAAGATGTCCATTTTGGTGAAGGTGTAGGGGTGTTTATAAAAAATGCTTACGAGAAACAGTTAGGCTGCGTTTGGCCTGGCTTGTGCTTATGGATAAGCACTCATTGGATAAGTTACTCAATGGGAGCACTTATCCACAACAACAATAAACTGCTTATTTGAAGAAAATAGTGTTTGTTAAATACATTTATGCTTATGAAAGTTTAGGGGTAAAATAAGTATTTTAAAAATATTACTAATAAGAGCTTGGGAGAAGCTGCTCTCAACAGCTTCTCCTTATGGGTAGCCCTCCTCTAGTGCTTATGTGTAAGCACTTACCCATAAGCACTACCAAACACATACATATTTAATTTTAGAAAGTGCTTCTATAAGCTATAAGATGCAATAAGTACTTATAAAAGCCGGGCCAAACACAGACATAATCATGTTCTAAATTTAAGTGATACTTTTAAAAATGATAAGAGTACCCTTTTATTTTTACTACACATTCTTTAAAAAGATGAAAATATCTATCAAGCTTAAAATTATGTACAGCGCATCACTTTAGATAATTTTTCTCACCAAACGCAATTTTTAACAAATGGCATTGATTCAAAGCCATTTTTAACAAAACCCTTCACATTGAATCCCTTCCCATTTGTAGAAAGCTAAGGAAAACAGGCACTATGTCCATCTATATATCTACATAAAATGGCTCTAGAGAGCTCTCTTGATCTTCCTTGTTGGGTTTGTCTTTGATTCGGGTCCCAAATTGATTGAAAAGGTGAGAGTGGGAGGGGACAAGGGAGGCCACCCATACCGGGTCCCAATTTGTTTCTTCTCCTCACGTTTTCATCACCCCCAAAATAACTTGCATGTTCTCTTAGAAAACATCTCTATCTCCTTACAAAACCTGCATTTAATGCTCATTTGCCTTGTTTCAGTACATATACTACTGCACCAATACACAACAAATACAGAGAAAGAAAGTTTAAAGATTCATCTTCTTCATCAACATGTCAATCACACCTTCTCTGCTGTTTTTCCTTCTCTGTCTTTCCATGCATGCATGCAATGCTCGCCATCTCGGCGTCGTCGACGAGCCATCTAGAACAGAACTCCACCATTCTGTAAAGGTTGGTGCAAGAATAATATCTATCCGTTCTATTTAGATTTCTTTACAATTAAAATTTTATTATTTTGTAGTTGTTCATATATATATATATATAGAACTGTTTGCAGGATGCAGAAAAGATGAGATCCTTATTGTCAAAGGAAATCCAAGAACAAAGTCATGGACTGGAAAAAGGAGAAAGAAGGGTTGGTGAAAGTCCAAGTGGTGCAACAAGCAGTGAAAAAACAAACTCTTCAAAGGTTCCTCTAAAGAAAGCTGAAGACAACAAAGGAACAATTTCAGGTGGTGTTCAAATTCATGAGAAACACAGAGACCAGCCTGGGTTTAACTTAGACTATTCTACACCCAAGACACACCCTCCTCATCACAACTGAACTCTCCTCCTATATCTCTCTCTTGTTAGTCTTATTTTCATCCTAATTACCTTCTCCTTGAGGGTTATCTGATCTTCTTACACCTAACATGGAAAGACTCTCAAAACAATACAGAAAGAAGAGCTAAAAGAGCCTTAGACTCTTAGGACTCGTATTACCTTCTCTCTCTTCTTTTTTTTTTTTTCCAAAAAAATCATAATCATATAACACAAAGGCTTTGATTTGTATGGCTGCCATGACATGCCTCTCCAGTTTATTGTAAATCAGATAATGCTTTTTCATGAGAAATATCATCACTTTGGCAATTGGTATTACAATATATTATCCTCTAGAGCTATTTATTCTTCAAACATTTCATATTATTAAATTATTATTGATAGAGATGGGTCATGCAGGAAGTGAGATTGTTGTGTCTTCTTCTCATGTGGGTTTGCAACAGGCAACTAAAATGGAGGTAAAATTACACCATCCTTGTATTTTCAGATTGGTGTTGTAGTTAAGGGAGTTAATGTATTGGGAGTAGTGGTGACCAGGATTGATTCATGGCTCATCTCCCTCGCCATGTTCCTAGTGAGGGTGGAAAGGGTAGATGCTGCGTGTGTGCGTGCGTATATGTGTGTGTCTATACCATGTCTGAGCTTGTATCCATGTGCCCGCCCCTTCGGAGGGAATGGTGTGAACACGATGGAAAAATGGCCGGTGGTGTAATACGATATTATTTTGGTTCTTGTGTAGGGATCTGAGGCGCGAGCACGGATGGTGCTAGGAACTGGATCTTATGTTCAGGAAGAGAATAGATTCTAAGGAAAAGGATACTGAAGATGAAGTAGTGATGGATTATGAGAAACCCCACTGGAAACCGCCTATTCACAACAAAGAAACCTAGAGAATTAAATCTCACTCAACTTTCCTTACTATTTGTCTTTAGCTCATTACTTCAGTTTTATCAATTCCATCAATTCAAAGAAGAGTTGTACCTGCAGAGTGAGAATGTGGTGGCTCAATAAATGATGATGGACTCTTGAACTGTTTGTGTATCCCCTTTTTCCTGTCATTAATGAGATTGTGAATAAAAGAAGAAACATAAGCCATGGGTGTGTGGGCATAGTTCTCAAATGTGGTGGTAGGTTCCTCCTAATAAAAAGAGGCAAGCAGTTCTCAGTTAGTTTCTGCACATTTGGGGTTGATGTGCAATCCTTCTGCTTTCTCTGTGTGCTTTAAGTGCAAGCAATTGTAAAAGATCTTTATTTATATATATATATATATATATATATAATTGTTACTATTTGGTTGCTAAGAGTCTCTCAAAATTTATAGATGTACAACAAGCTGTAACAAATCCTCTACTTCTCAATTTGAGGTTTAATGACTCATTGTTGACTGAACCTTTTTTTTTGGAAGGTAATAAAAAAATGATAATTTTAGGGTTGCAAGGAAGTTATCATTTTGGGGTTTTATGAAATATTCTATCATCAGAAAATTGACTCTATTAGTAATTTGCCTTATTTTGTTTTTAGGAAACTGGTTAATGTAGTGTAAGGCACAACCAGAGGAATAAATGATAATAGTTCTATAACCCATTCATTAAAACATTAATTCTAGAAGAAAGGATAATTCTAGCTCATTTTACTCTGCTGAAGGTCTTAACTCTTGCTTAGGAGCCCAGTCATCAACCCAAATTTAATACTTCGAAGGATAATTCTAGCTCATGTATAGGAATGTAAATTCATTGTTATACTACAACTACCTTACTAGTATAAAACAATGGTCAAATTCTTGAGGTTATCATCTGAGTGAAACCCTACCCAATTTTCTCATTTTGCAGATTATCAATTTGGATCCGAAAACTTTCTAATATGATCTTAAATATTAGACTTCTTTTGGAAGGTAAAAAAATAAAAGGTAGAGGTCACTATCCAACCTAGTCAATATAAAACAATGGGCCATGAGTGTCCATGATACATCAAGCAGGAAAGGACACTCAAATGGTGGTGTCTGAAATGCATCTGGCATTGGCATGTGCAGAAAAGCTTTAGTAGCTTTCAAAATTAAATAGCATGTAAAAAATTTGGTAGTTTTAAAGATGGTTGAGACTTGAGATTTACCAAAGAATATGCATCAACAATTTTAGTTAGTAGAGTCTTTCATTTGAATTTTACCTAGTATACTTTCTGTGACATCGGTCATGCTAGGACATTCGATATATCAGGGTTCTGGTTATTCCTCATGAGTCATGACCAATAAAGCATAAATAAAATCCAAATCCAGTCAACATCAATGATGAGTCCCCAGTTACAAGCCTCACTGTGTCAGCAATTACAGGCAACATTATCTCTACAATATAAACATAGTCCAAATGATTCTTTAAGCATTGCATGAAATTTCAATTTCTCAACTATGACTTCAACTAAAACAAACAAAAGAAGCAAAAGTTGAATCAATCCATTAAAATCTCTTCCACAAAACACACAGATACGCACTCCAACCAGCTGTACCTACTCATAGCAGCATAGAATTGTTTTTCTTTTCCTTTTCTCCTTTTATTTCTTTGGTAAGCCATAGAACTAGATCAATATTATTGACAATTCATTGCTTTCCAGATAACTTTATATAGGTCAGCCTCATTTCCTTTCTTGACGCTTCGAAGAATAATGCAATAGAAAGCGTGTTAGATTGGTCAAAATAATAATACAGGAAACCCCGTACAGAAAAGATATTATGTGCTGAACACAAACATAGTCATGTGTTGAAAATAACCAGATGCTCTTATGAGGACAAATTATAATTTAATGTTGTCTAATGTTTCCATTGTTAGTTACATAATTTCAAAATGAATCGGTTTTTCTAGATACATTGTGTCTGTTACAAATGCATGCATTAACCAACGTTCACATCTTTCTTTTACAAATTATATACACACACATGTGAGCAAATCATGCTTTCAATGTCAGCATGTCTGACACCGAATAGAACTGACATAGCATAGACAAATACATGGAAGTGGATCAAACAGAATAAGAAACAAGGAATGAAAAGTAAGCTAATAACCTAGCAGCCATGAATTGCAGCCACCATCAATCACCAGTCTCCACTAGCAACCATAAACTTCAGCATCCATGAAATGAAGTTGTTATTTTTAGAACTTAGAAGTATTTCAGATTTGATTTCGAGGGAAGTTTTGAAGGAAATATCTATAGGGCATAAAATTGCAAAAATTTGGAGATTTTTTGGGACAAAGGGAGATTCTGCAGCATGCCTTCTAGAAATTTTAGAAAATGAATGAGCACACATTATAAACGAAGAATATCATGAGAAACAACTATATATGATCCCTTTTTTTTAGAAATTTTTTATTTTTTGCCAAGGCATGAAGTGAGGCATTTTGCATTACCAAAGCGTTAGGCACAATCCTCAGCTTGCATTTAGATTAACAAAATAAAGATAGAAATGTACAACATACCATTATAAACAAGAAAAATATATAAAAGTGCAGAGGAGTCGTGAAAAGAATATTGAAATTTAGTCCCAAATCCCTTCAACGTCTACAAGGAACCAATTAATGTAAAATACAGCGTTGAAATAGCTTATGAACTTTAAATAAATTAAATTTAACTGTGAAGGATCAGTTTAAAACATAAAAATAAATTAGCTTTGTTTACATTTTTGCAGAGGTAACCCTAATTTTTAATGTACGATGCACAAGGCTTAGACATAAGATGATCTCAAGACATCATTCCTGAGCCTCATGCACGCCTCACACTTGAAGGTGTAAACATTGTGGGACAAGTCTTAGGTGAGTATCATGGGATAAGCCTCTAAGGTATAAGTCTCGCTCCAGCCTCGAGGCTATTTCCTTGAGCCTTTCTTTAAGGCGAACCTCGAGGTCTAAGCCTCACACACATTTCAAAAACTGCTACGATCAGTTATATAAGAAGCAAAATTACGTCTTATGTTTTATTTTATTGACAGATAATGTGAATTTTGCTAAAATCAGAAAAGAGAAAGCATGTGGAAAAAGCAGGGTTCACAGAGGAACCCAATGTCAACTACTACAAGCTGAACTAAACAAACATGTATATATATATATCAAATCATTTCTCCAAACAGCGCCTCATATCTAAATATGCCTGCACTAGTCAGATACATAATATAATTACAAAAGAAGTCAAATACAACTTTAATCATAACCACAAGACCTGTATGACAGCTCCAATCTGTTACCCTTATCATAACCAGGGTGGCAATAATTTAACTGCTTCACATAGTTATAGTATGTACTAGTTCTGGTGGTCATGAAAGCACTCCATATATTCAGAAACATGCACATGACCATTAATATGCCAATAGGTGGATATTGTTAATAGGGGTCATTAGCAGGGTTTTAAATACCAGAACTGGTCGCTGGACCGGTTCCGGTCCGGACCGGTATCGGCGGGTCCGGAGCCGGTACAGAAAACAAAAAAAAAAATTTAAAATTTGAGATCGCTCCGGACCGGACGGACTGGGTCGCCGGACCGGTGGGATCGGAGGGACCGGTAGCCGGACTGGCGGAACCAGTCGCAAGACCGCCAGTCCATAACCCAGCGATACAAAAGCTAGTATCGCGGGTTGGAACCGGACTGGTCCCATCCGGTCCCGGTCCGGACCGGTATCGGCCGATCCTTGAAACCTAATGACTCATTAGTTGATTGTATTATCCCAATGAACCCAATGATTTTGTTCTTTCACTTTATAAATTTAAAACGCTTGATCAAATCCATGTGAATGCTTCATATCAGTTCATATACGTGAATCTAATATAGTTTTAGGCTAATCCATAGAGATTCCTAAAAGCAATTGATTCTGTTACCTTGGATCAATAATCCATAGAGGGGTATATTGATGAGGATGTTGCACATAGAATTGGAATTGTATGGCTTAAGTGGAGAGGCGTTTTAAAGTGTGATCTGACTGACATGTTCCACTCAAGTTAAAAGGAAAATTTTAAAGGATATCTACTAAGCCAGCTATGATGTGGATATATATATATATATATATATATATATAAGAATGTTGTGGCATGAAAAAAAGCAACATATGCATAGGATGAATGTTGCTATAATAAGGATATTAAAATGGATGTCAGATAAGACTAGAAAATATAAAGAAAGAAAAACATATCTGAGAGTGTCTAGGTTTTGTTCGAAATGAAGATAAGATAACCGAAAGTAGGTGCATATGGTTTGGTCATGTAAAGTTTAGACCTAGGGAGGTGTTTATGAGAAGGTGTGAAGGCGTGCACATGAAAGGTTCTGGGGGTGAGGAGAAGGCCAAAAAGAACCTGGATGAGGTTGGTCCAATAGGATTTGGATATACATGATTTAACCAAAGATATTGGTTTTGACAAATTGGGATTGAGTAAGACGATGTGCGCTCCCGATCCCAAGAAGTTGGGAATTGGGATGTGGCATTTTGTTGTTCTTATTCTAATCTAACACAATTTACTCCTAATGAGGGGGAAAAGAAATGCTTACTTCCAAAACAACCTTTGTGTGATCCAAATTGGTGGGAAACGTCGTTGCATTTGAACAATAATCCAGAAAAAAAATTTGGCTTTGATGCTGCCATCATCTAAAGACTAAACATTTACACGTTCAGCTACAATGATAATGCACCCAAAAAGATCTAAAACATCATCAATTAAGTACATGTAAATGGCACGATTCATACCCAAAATTAGTAACTGATCACGCGAGCTTCTAACATTGACCAACACACACAAACTAAAGCTAGGGCTATCCCATTCTAGTTTGAAGATCTGGAACAAATCAAGTGAATCATACAAGCTTACATCAGAGATCAGTCTGCATCTGTCCTTGAACTTCCCTACAATCATCAATAGCTTCCCATGAGATTCCACAAAATATCTTACATTAAAACTCTTAGGATTAGGAACCCAATTGAGCACATTTTTATCCAATAATCTTTGAATTTCAACCACAATCACAACAGAGGCACAGAGATGGAGCACAATTCCTTCTATGGATGGTGGATCTGAATTGAAGCCATTGGAAAGGGTTTATCAAAGAGACATTCAGATTAGAAGCAAAGCAACTTCATGCCTTTGGTAAAGCAATCCAAAAGATTGACTGATCTTCCAATAGCCAGAAAAAAGACGAGGATGAGGACAGAGCTGAAGAGATCTGATAGGGCAAAAGAGAGGAGATCTTGTTCTGTTATCCTTCCTAGGGTTTTGGATTTCAGCTCTCTTCGTTTCTCCTCCCTAGTCTAGAATCCTGAATCATTCTATATACTCAAGGAAATCTGATACTGTGTTTCTGAATCAATGCTGACGATTTGATTCACTGCATCTTCAACATCTAAATTGGCGAGATAGTATTTAGAGCCATCCGATCTCGTGATTTTATTCCGTTAATGATCGAGTTGTGGTTTACATGCTACCTATGGGACACACCTGATCATTGGGTCCCACGAGTGGAAGTTAAACCCGTTAAGCTCAGGCTCCTTGGATTCCCGCCACACACGGAGAGAGAGAGAGAGAGAGAGAGAGAGAGAGATCTCCGGAAATTGGCCGATCCGCATAAATTGGTAGTCGATCGCAATTCGCAAGAGTAATTTAAACCAGATCCTGTATATTTTACGAAGCAATTTTGAGAGATAGAGAGACAAGAGAGACAGGAAGAAGAAGCAATTTGGTTAAGCCGAAGATCTTGATACGTACTTTCTTAGTAACTGATAATTCGAAAACAAAGACAAAGTTCTAGGATAGTCGGCCTCCAATTGCATAAGCAGGATTGACTTCGAGGGCAATCAACTTCCAATTCCAAACGGAACTTTACATAAGATGATCGATGATTGTTCTTCCGACTCCTACTGAATTTAAATACATACCAGAAAGAAATAACTACTTAAAATAATTACAATGATATTTTGCTGACTTGGATAGCAACTGCTACGTGTGCCTCTTCTTCTCCTTTAAGTTATGTAACCTTCCTCCCCATGTTCCCATGATGCTGCCACCTCCTACCCCCTCTTAATCTTCGGTTGCATAACCGCCTCACCTTCCTCTTGGACCTCTTTAGCAAGTTACGTGGTGTACTTGCACTCCTAACTTCATGCATTGCACTCTCCTAACTTCCTGCCTTGCACTCCTAACTTCATGCAATACACATTCCATGCAGTCCACATCAAACAACTTCCCCTCCTCCCATGCACATCACGTGCATGAAAATTAGGAACACAACAGATCTCCAGAAATTGGTGGTCGATCTCAACAGTAATTTAAACCATATCCTGTATATTTTACGAAGCAATTTGGTTAAGCCGCCGATCTCCAGAAATTGGTTGTCCATCACAACAGTAATTTAAACCAGATCCTGTATATTTACATATTTGTTAGTATGTGCTTGTGTGTGTGTGTGCTTTCACCTTCTCTTAACTTTATTTTTTTTCTTTATTTATGTATTTGTGATTATATTTTTCTGTGCAAATGCATTTGTTATTGTTTCTCCTGACCACAAAGTTTTCTTGCTCTGATTGCAGAAACTCAATTGATCCAAATGTTAATTTAATTTAACATTTTAGATTTATTTTGATATTTGGATAAATCAAAATAAGTCATTCAGTTGGATTTAA
>JAUPMG010000580.1:0-16198 GCA_031762675.1 Pachysandra terminalis | reverse complement strand
ACTATCATTCTACTCATCATGTAATTACCCTTAACATGGAATCACTAACATAATCATCATATAATTACCATTAGCATGGAATTACTATCATAATCATCTTGTAAATAAATTAACATGGAATTACTAACATGATCATATTAACATGGAATTACTAACATGATCATCATTTAAATAAATTAACATGGAATTAGTAACATGGTCATCATGTATATAAATTAACATGGAATTACTGACATAATCATCATGTAAATAAATTAACATGGAATTACTAACCTTCAAATCATCATGTATATATTGTACTATTCAGCATGGTAAACAAACATTCATATGATAATGGACAAACAACATCAATAGATAATTTACTTATCACATGGTGTTTATGTAATATCCCGGGTAATTAGAAACCTAATCCTTAGGTTATTTGTTTAGATTAGGGAAGTTGTAATCTAACTTTATTTAGTAATTAAGTGTGGAACACTTAATTTAGTATCTCTCGTAGAATCTATTAGAGGCCTTAGATTCATAAGCTAATTAGTTTAGCTTGAGTCTTAGGAGTAGTATCGCTTTAATATGTTTGATTGTAAATATATTATATATATGTGTGTGTGTGTGTGTGTGTGTGTGTGTTTGTTTATGCATGATGATTGTACTGGTGTATATATATTTATATATTTTGTGTTGATCATATTCCTCCGTCCGATCGGCGATCGGAGTAGATCCGACCGTTCGATGTGCTTCCTTAGTTGTCAGATCTTAGTGTGTCTTGCCTTAGAAGATCTTAGATTAATCTCCTAGATGATCAGTGAGATCTGGGTAGCCTAAATAGGGTTAAGAGATTTGGATTAGTTAGATTTGGTTGACTAGGATTAGCCCTGGTGTTTGGATGGATCAGTTTTGGTTTCGGTTATTAGCCTAGACTAGTGTAGGTTGAGATCTTGAGATTAGAGAAATGGATGGCTGAGATTAGAAAGAGTTTTAGGGCTTTAGTATAAATAGAAAGTTATGAGATAGGGTTAGGGTTTTAGTTGGTTTGAGAATGGAAAGAAAGAAAGAGAAGAGAGAAAAGAGAAAGAGAGGTTTGGATTGAGGATGGAGAATGGAGCATGGAGTTTGAAGAGTTGAAGAGGAGGATCGTGCTCGTGAGGATCGGCTAGGACAACCCCATGTTGAGGTAGGTGGATTTCTCCCGAATCCAAATAGGTAGCTAGGTTAGGTTATTTCCCCATTTCCATTTAGGGTTGTTTTGTGGAGTCAAATGCATGGTTTCCCTAGGTTAATAGTCCTAGAATCAATGTATGTTAGATGAGGTGTAGTTAGGATCCCTTTGACCTAGAAATCCTTAGAAAGATTCTCGGATCCCCGTCTCTACGCGTGTTTCGGCGTGCCCTCAGCTCGCCTAGCGTTCGCCGAGTCTTGTTAACCATCAGTGATGACTGTCGGCGTGCCGACAGCCTTCCTCGGCTCGCCTAGAGTCTTCGGCGAACCCTTGGCCCGCCGAAATTGGTGTCGAATCTCAGTAGGGTGTTATATAGTTCTGTATAGGTTGCCGAAGCTCTCCTCGGCGCGCCGAACCCTTTCGGCGAACCCTCGGTCCGCCGAGTTAGACGCCAAATGTTGTGCTTAGACCTGTTTTAGTTTTGGTTTGTTCTTAGCATGACTAATGTTAGTTGTTTGATGATTGTAGAACCATTGATTGTGATGTATGGTAGCTTAGATCGTGTAAGGTGTTAAATTATGTGGTAAATTAGTTTATCCTTTATGTTGTGGAATTGCTAATGAGTATTGAGAGCTGGTATGTGGGCGATGATGCCCTAGGGGCATAAGGATGCCCGGTGAGCACAGTGATGCTCGTGAGGTGCCATGAGATGCATGGTAAGATGAGGTATGGTATGATGTGATGCATGGCATAGTTATGTTTGATGGCACATGTGTATTCATGGCATTGAAATGTTGTTGTGTGTTGGATGATAACATGATGCTTGTTTACAGAAATCTATAGTTAGTTAATATAGGATAATTAATACTATTGTGCTATTTGATGTGTGTATGTTTGATTAATTGATAAATATTATCATGTATGTAAATTAGATCGTGGATAATCAGTTGTGTGTAATTTAGTTGATAGTTAGTTTATACACATTCAAGTGATTGTTTAGTAAACGTGCACAGATGCATATGCATAGCATCTGCTCTCGACCATGAATTTGGTCTATGAGCACAGCCCGGTCTAGGAGTCCATAGTTGGAGGACTCCGACCTATTCATAAGAGTATTATGGTTTGGAAATCATAATAAAGGGAGGAGACTGTCAAGATGGAGTTGAGGAACTTGCAATCCCAATAGACTCCGTGCTTGACCATGAGTGGTAGAGTGCATTGAGATTTATGGATCTGAGGAAATGGATAGTGATTGTGTTGCAGGGAAAGTTCACCATGGTGGACGCCCAAGGCCCGCCTGGTAGATGAGTCTGCAGGTGACAGATGAGTCTGCAGGATATGGCGCAGAGGAAGGTCATTTCGATGGTCGCCTTGGGATGTTAAACATCCTCTTCGATCAAAAATTAGCTGAGGCGATTGTGTCCTCTCGGTTGAAAGGCCGTAAAACTATGACCCGGTGCATAGAATAGTATGTTCACTCCAACCGACTCGGGGGATTGCAGTTCAATACGTTGGATCCCATCCTGAGTGACATAGCTGAATCGCGTGTGACCATATGACCTCTAGGGTGAGGGAGAGTTCATTGCGATGGACGCCCAAGAGACCTAGAGAAGATGATAGGTGAGGGAGAGTTCTCATTGGGGGATGCCCAAGAGCCTCATCATAATTACTTTCTGTATTGCATGGTTAACATTTCATTATGTTAACCCGTTAACATTTTATTATGTTAACTTAGCCAACATTTCATTATGTTGACTATCTTCTATTCATGTCTTGTCAACATTTCATTATGTTGACTATGATATGGATGGACCATCATCTTAGAATGTTTGTCTGATCACTGTCGTGATCCAAGGATAGGTGCACAGCATATAGAGTTGCATTTTGGTCACATTAATGAACAAAAGATGGAGAGTTGACCCCCATGTAGATAGAGTTCATGGAATGTGATGATCGTTTAATTATGTTATTGTTTCTTTTATTTGTTGCATTCTAGTGTAGTGTAGGGTTATGGGTTAGTGCTTAGTCTAGTTTAACTTAAGCATTCTTGAGCGATCTTTCCTGCTGGGCTAGTGTAGCTCACGCCTATTGGCGGTCCCCCTTTCAGGTTTTGTAGCTGTTGATCGTGATCAAGATTGAAGAAGCCATTTTCATCGCTGCGGTACAGCTGGAGTGCTTTATTTAGTGTTTACTGTCTTTCAATTCAAAAATGTATAACTTTATACTTATCTTTCAAGAAAACCTGTGACTGTAATTATTATGGTTTGCTTCAGTTATTTCCTTTAAAATGAATGTATCTTTTCTTATTTCTTGTATTCGGCATTAATGGATGTTATGAATGTATTCTAGTTCTATTTTCTCTTTTACCTATTTGAGTTTTCTGTGATTGATCGACCGAAGTGACCTCATCGTTACTTTAGAATTGTTTATTGTGTCTTGAATCCAAACCATATATATATATATATCTAGTGATTTCATACTTAAGGTCTGGAAATTCTTTCCAGCTTTATATTTAGGATTTTCCCTAAATAGTTAATAGGAATTGATTTGAAAATACTAGACTATCGATCTTGTCTGCTGTATTTCTATTATAAGTGATATCGGATATTAGCTTAGTCGCTTAAGATATTATTAGCTTTCTTTATCTTAATTTAATATCCAGTTTTATCTAGTCCTTTTTGGCTAGATATCATTGCCACTCCTAGGCTTCTAGCTAGGGTGATGGTCATGTGGTCGAATTTGGAATTTCAAAATGGAACCCCGGTTCGGGACGTGACAGTTTAATATGATCACAACTGATTAATTTAGGATTGGGATCACCATCCCGACCTACTAGTTCAATCCCTAAGTCTCTTGGTCTATTCCTAAGGATTAATTTACTAGAAAACTAAGTTAAGAGCCCAAAAACATGCTCTCTGTCGGTACCTTAGTCGGTACACCGAAGCCTACCGACCAGGTAATTTTTTGGGTTTTTCAGTTTGACACACAGTTGGTATTTTTGTTGTATCTTCTTCGATACTGATCAGAATGACTTCAAACTTGTTTTGAAGTGTTCCTAACGAGAAGAGTAAACATTATAAAGTATAATATAAATAGCTAAAAATAGTTACATACGTCCGGTGGTCACAAATTCAGGTGTTCATAGTCTAATCAGATTTTCTGGGTTTTTCAGTTGACCCACAGTCGGTATTTAGGTTGTATCTTCTTCGATACTGATCGGAATGACTTAAAACTTGTTTTGAAGTGTTACTAACGAGCAGAGTAAACATTATAAAATATAAAATAAATACTTAAAAATAGTTACATAGGTCCGGTGGTCACAAATTCAGGTCTGCACGGTCTAATCAGATTTTCTGGGTTTTTCAGTTGACCCACAATCGGTATTTAGGTTGTATCTTCTTCGATACTGATCGGAATGACTTCAAACTTATTTTGAAGTGTTCCTAACGAGTAGATTAAACATTATAAAATATAAAATAAATTATTAAAAGTTTTTACATCAGTCCAGTGGTCAGAAGTTCAGGTCTGTACAGATTACTCTGTTTTTCTTGGTTCATGAACCCTTGTTCTTGAGATCTATATCAATTTACTTTCATTTTAAAATTCAATTATACATTTAAATCATTATCCTATACAATAAATTCCTATCATAAAATATAGATAATCATACAACTCATAAGTAGATCTTTGAAAGCAATGTTACAAACCTTGTTTTCTTCTTCTTCTTTTTTTCCTTCTTTCTTCTTCCTTAAGCTCCTAATCTCTCCTTCTCTACTCAACTCTCAAGAAACACAAATCTGATCCCTTCTCTCCTATGAATGGAAGAGATAGAGATATAGGGAAATACTCCCTAATTCTTCTCCCCACTCTCATACGTAGGCAAATAAAATTCAATTCTCTTTTGAATTGGAGTCTAAACTTTATTTATTAAGTTAACCCCATTTAGAATTTATTTATCTTAAGACCCCCAACACCATTCTTATATTACCAATAAACCCTTATGGTCTAATTAGCTTACTAAAGCATACAATTAACATCGAAAATTACCTAATAAATTTAGGTTGTTACATGCTAACTACTCAATGTTTTTATATTGATTAAAGCATTAATACAATCTTACCAAATTACAACTACAACTATTTTTCTTTATACCTTATTTAATTAATTAACTCACAATTAATTACTAAGTTTATTTCCGGGTTAGGGTCACTACAGTTGGAAATGAAGGGTTGAGATTTGGTAGTTGGAGATTAAGGGTGCAGATTTGTGCTCCAAAAAGTGTGTAATGAGGGGTTGACAAGTGTCAAGGAGAGAGTGTGGCTTGTGTGAGAAGCCAATGGCAGACTTGTAAATAAGACTTGTAGTGAGGTGAATGTGGGAGTGGGTAGTTAGGACCAATGGCTAGGATGGGAAGGAGAAAAGTGAGAGGGCTTGGATGGGTGACATGTGGCAAGAGAGAGAGAGAGAGAGAGAGAGAGAGAGAGAGAGACTTTCTCTCTTTGGGAAGCTTGTGAGACAAGCTTCATGGTTTTGGGATTTTGGCTTGACGAGAAAGTGTGAGGAAGAAATAAGAAAGAAAGAAAGAAGAGGAAGAGTTGGATTTTCTTGAGCTTTGGACAAAGGTAAGTATGGATTTTAGATTTTATTTGTTTTTCTTCCCATTTTTTAAGGAATCCATAAGATAAATATTGGATTGAATGTGTTTTTAGTTAGATATTTTAATTTGAATGTTTTATAGAACATGTGATAAGTTTTGGCTTGAGATTGACATATATTGAATGTTTATGTGGGAGAAAAGAAATGGACTTGAAAACCCTTACAAAAACCCTTCACATGTTGCTCTTTTCGCGATGGGCGGGGACCCTTCGGTGCGCCGAAAGGCTTGCCAAAATGGTTTCTAAGTGCTGGGTGCACCTTCGGTGCGCCGAAGTGCCCCCAACTTGAACAGCCCGCCGAACTCATCTTCGGTGCTCAATAAAGGCTATCGAAGTTACCAGATAATACCAATATTCTGTAAAGTCCGCCGAGTGTCAGGTAGGGTAGTCAAAAGGCTGTCGAACACACCTTCGGCGCACCTTCGGTGCGCCGAATCACCTAGCGGAAGAACACAATCCCTGTAAAGTACACCGAACCATAGGTGGGTTCGCCGAAAGAGCCTGCCGTACCTATTTTGGCACACTGAAGGTGCACCGAACAAGTAGCCGAAGTAGGGTATAGGCCAATCGAAGACCCCACCAAAGTTCAGTTACATTTTCTATTGGATCATTGCTACATAGATGATTGTTACTAATTGTATTGCTTGAATTAAATCTTAATGAGCATGATCTCACTTACGTCAAAATGCGAATGTACTTTAGTGGATTTCATTTATACCATGATATGGATGTAATACACTTAAATATCACATGTCGAGAACTTATGATGATTCACACCAGAACAATGAGAAGCATGGTATATAAGACACGCATGATGAATGTATGTATGTGATAGTTTGCACTTCTCCACGTGTGCTACGCTACCTTGTATGCTTAGTTAATGTGCACGCTCTCTACACGCATAAACTCTAGGCCTGAGGGTCAAAGAGGTTGACCTTGTAGTCTGAGACCTTATGGGTGAGTCTCATGGACTTGAAAGAGTAGGATGTGACTCCACATCTAGTGAGGAGACTGGCAGGATGAGTCAAGGGAGTAGTTAACCCGACACTCTTCCTAGCCAAGAGGCATAGGCCCAAATAAATCAAGTTAGAGTGAACTCAGGTTGCTGGGTCAATCTTCTAATTAAGGCCTTTGTAGTCTGGTCAGGTGATCTAGTTCCCGGGGTGAATTCAGGTTGTTGGGTCAATCCCCGTGGATTAACTCAGGTTGCTGGGTCGCCCTACCACTGGTCAAAAAATGAAGATGGGGTGAACTTAGGTTACTGGGTCGATCCCGGGGTGAACTCAGGTTGCTGGGTCAATCCCCGAATAGTTGTGGAAACAGGGTGGAACTGGTCTCACTGACAGCCTATTAGAGTACGCACATTGCACAGCATGTAGTTGTATGTTAAGTCACCTTGGTGATGATTTTGGTTGAACTCATGCATTGCATCACAATAAAGACTTTACCTCATGCATTGTACATTTAGATTCTTGTTTATCGTATGTGATGACTAGATCTTGAGATGTTAAACCTATAAAATCTCATATCCAAATCTCACTAAGCAAGTTAGCTTAAACCTTAGTACGAAACATTTCAAGTGAGATAGAGCAACCGATTACTGTGGAGCAGGAACCAGTGGAGGAGGACCCTTACGCTAAGGAAGACATCTACTATTCATCCCTGAGATCATTGTAGTTTCGTTGATGTATGTTGCTATTCATTTTGAAAATAAAAAAAGTAAAGTTGTAAACGGGAAACCTTATATTTTTGTTCATGATCAACTCTTTTGGACATTTGATCCATATATATATATATATATAACTCTGATTTATAACTTAGAACTTGTTTAGTTCCTTTCCACTGTTAACCGTTGTATTTATATAAGTATTTCGTATTCATTTAATATTTTTGAAGATACGAATGCTTATGTTGGCCACCACTCTCCTTCGTGGAAGTGAAGGTCATGACACCAGACACCCTCTGGATCGAGATGATCTATCAGGTTTGGGTCGTGACACGATGGCTTGCGATCTGGGTTAAATTCTAAGTTCATGAAACCCTATTTTGGTGTCCAAATCAATTTATAACAATCATAGATATCAATATGAATCAAGACAATCAATAATACACTGAACGAATCATATCCAAACAATTTATTAACATTAAAATCCAGTCTAACATGGGTTAATTCACATATGCTCATAAAATCTGGAATTCAATCATATTAAAACTAGATCTATCTAGCATGATTCTAATACCTATGTTAACATAAAAATCATTTTACAATGCAAATCAAGCCTCGAGATATCATAGACAACAGATACAATTTTGGAAATCAATTGTTTTAACATATTATATCTACTTTAGCATGATTAAACACATCTATTGACATGAGAATCATACTACAATGAAATCAAACTCCTGGAAAACATAGCAGCATGTAAAACATGTAATCACATATAAACGATCACGAAATCTCAAGAGAACTATACAAGAAATACAACTTACATCCTCCTCTAGATCTAATATACGATGAACTATAATTCTACCTTCTTCTTCCTCTTCTAATTCCAGATCCAACCGCAGCCCTTCTTCTTCTTCTTCTTCTTCTTCTTCTTCTGCTTCCTCTCTCTCTCTCTCTCTCTCTCTCTCTCTCTCTATTCTCAGATTTCTATCTTTTCTTTTCTCTCTAAAGCTACAAAACCCTAATATCATCTCTCTCAATGTTGTGCATGATTCCTCTTAGTTCCCTCTTTTTAATGTTTTTCCAGCTTCCTCATATTCCTACCATTTTCCAATTAGAAACTTTTTAATTCTTTTTGTACCAATCTCAATACATTTTAATCCCAATCCAACTCTAATTTAGAAACTCCCATATTCTATTCTAACTAATTTTAAATCCCATTGAAATTACCAAGCTAGCCTTAGCTTCTAATTAATGCTTCATATGACTATTCCTAATTCCAACAAATTAAACTTAATTAATTACACTACACTCTCCCAAGTTATCCCTTAATCATAAATCGACCCCCAATTCTACACTTTGATTATTAATGTAACCCCAATGTTCTATTTAACTAATGAAATTACATTATTTAATCAAGAAAAATTTACCCTTTCATTTCCATAAACCTTTTACTAATTACTTTCATCCATTAACTCTATTAATTACTCAAACATCAATTATATTATTCTATTTTCCAGATCCGGGTCTCTACTTCAATGCTCTCTTACCTCCTATGTGTACATTATGGTTTTGTGGGACTCTCAATCCACAGGGCTCAATTTCTCTAACTATTTCTCATGTACATTCCTCAAGCATATCGAATACATGGATGGGTCACTCAAGGACCATTCACCATAACTCATTCCTAACCTCATGCATATATAATGCATGGATGTGTCATACAAGGACCATTCCACATAACTCATATGTATTTCATGCATTATATAACCACAACCTACATATCATATCAGCATGCATATTTCATGTATAACTCAATAGAAACCTCATCATAGTTTATAAACACATCACAGTCCATAGGGCTCATATAGGACCCACATATCACATTTCAACCAATGCATTGAATTACATTCATCCTAACATCATATAATATACCCTATAACATGTGATAATTCTCTAGAACCACATCAAACATCATAACCATACCACACATGGTCATGGCATACAGTAAATTGGTGTAACTAGCACCTTTTGTTGCACAAAATCTTATACACATGTTTTGCACACAAACCAATACCACATGCAACTATAAAACATCAAACCAAGGTGTCCACCAAAATTGAACAGTATTGGGGCCCGGTAGCACTGAGCTACCTGTTGAGGGTCATTTTCCAATTTCAACACCTCTTCGGTGATTTAATCATAACTATTTTTATACTTATCGGATTAACCTCAAACTTGAACCATTGTGTTCCTAACAAGCAAAGGAATCCTAGAAAAATATAAATTAAATTATTTGAGCTTGGTAAAGGGATCGGTAACTATCAAACTAGGTAGGTAAGGCCGAAACTTTGGGGTTTTCAGTAGGTGGCTCAACACCTACCGAGGTTTGTTTTAGCTTCGATGTCTCTTTCGTATTTTGACCATAAGTAATTCTATAATTGTCGGAATCACTTCAAACTTGTTGCATTGTGTTCATAAAAATAGAGGAATCACAAAACAAATATTAAATAAATTATCTAAGCTTGGAAGTAGGCTTTGTGGACCGAGATTTGTACAGAGGGTTATTTTTAAACCTAAAAATTTCCAAATTTTATCGGGCCTAGTGCCCAACTTCACACAATCATAATTTCATACATTTTCACACACCAAACATCAAATACACTAACAAACATCAATTCATCACAATATAAAACAAAACTTAAGATTTAACCTAGGATTTACATGTGAGATTCAACTTAAATTTCATGAACTCAAGCATATAACTCATATCTTCACATTCAAGAATAAAATCAATATAAGCATGGGTTAATCACACATCAACATGCAAGATTAAAAGATGTAGATGCTTAGTCCTAAAGAATCATCACAATCCTATAAAAATAACTACCTTAAGAAACTCCGAAATATCCCTACTCTTCTCCTAAGGTTTTTCTACAATTCTTGGAGTCGGAAGATCACCACAAAACTCTTCTGGGGATCTCTTTCTTCCTTAGCATTATTTCCTCTTCTTCTTCTTCCTTTCTTCTTCTTCCACAAAACCCAGAATTTCAGATCTGAATCTCTCCCTGCTCTTTTGGTCATATACTCCCAATGTGGCAGTTTCCTCACCTACAATCCTATTTGGAAGGGTGGATGCATTAATGGAAAACTTTCCCTCTACACAATTGCTGAATTCAAAATAGAGTGAAATGACCAAACCAACCTTCCTTTCTTGGGCCATACGACCAACCCACGTGCACACTAGTCCACATGTTGGGCCCAAGCCCCAATTCCCTTAAAATCTGAATTTACATTAGTGACCCCACTACTTCCATTATTAACATAAAAATCCCTTAAGGCAAATCTACTTACACTTAAATCCCTCTTCAGAAATCTAACTCAATTTACTACTTTAACCCTATTGTTATCAAATGGGCCACACGACCAGATCTGGGTTAAGCCTAATTTAAAATTTTTTAATTACACGACACTCCCATTTATTTTTCTTAATTATAATCTGACCCCAATTATGTATTATATCTATCAAAACATATATTATTCTTACAATTAGTTCCCTTATTCAATTTAAACAATAAAAATTACATTATAAAGTTTATCTAAAGATTAAGATTCCTTCTAAGCTAACTATTTTCAGTTTCTACATTAACATAAATGCATAAGCACTCAAATAAATCTCCAGAATTATGTTTATACTTATTTTAATTTATTTAAATAATCCCAAATTCAATTATCATATTAATTTCTGGATTCGGGTCACTACATAAACTACAATCTAATACATAACCCTATCATTTGAACTTACATTTTTATTTCCATAGCTCTCCCTTCGGTAGCAATCATCCTTTAAATTGAAAAATATGTCAAAAAACATACATAAGCAGAAAGCTCGGATGAGTAGACCTTTGAAGCAAGGTATTTACTTATATCCCAATGCTATGAGAAAATATATATAATAATAATTATTAAAATGATAAATCTGGAAAATATATGATAATAATGATATTTAGAAAACAACCAATCAATTCTTCTTCTCTCACCAAATCTCACCTTGGTTTGTATCCTAAGGATATCCATGGTCACATTATAAATGTCTATAATGCCTAAATCTATATGATAATTATGATACCAAGTGCATCATACACAAGACATCCATAATAATGTCAACAAGCACATGAAAATGCAATGCATGCTGTTTTGCATTCAAATAGTGTATGACCCACACTAGATCCAACCCATGTACCCACGATGTCTCACTAATGTGAATTCATGTAGTGACCCTAACCAGTGAATATTGTATTAATTAATTAAAGATTAATTAATCGGGACAACTAATGTGGGTAAATCAATATGGGTGTTATAGAAACTGATGTGGGTAATTTTAGTATAACCACTAGTGTGGTTTAATAGGCCAATTTCGACCACAGAGGGATAACTAAACTAGCATGTGTTTATATAGTCTATAGACTAATTAAAATTGGGGGTGTAATTATAATTCAACATAGAGGTTTGGGGGTCATAGTGCAAATAATTATTTAATGGGTAAACATTGTAATTAAGATATTGTATTCCAATCTCAAACGCACATTGAATCGGTCTTGAGGTCGTGTCCTAGTACGTGGGTTAGTGGGGAGAGGAGTTAGGGAGTTAGCTCTCTATATCTTTGATCTTCCCATTGTAGGAGAGTATCAGAAAATTTGTTGGGAGTTTAGTAGAGAATTGAGAGAGAATCGAGAAGAAGAGCTGAACCTCCTTTTTTGCAGAACGGATGTGAAGAAGGGCTAGAGGAGGAGAAGAAGAAGAAGAAGGGAAGAACACTAGTACTTCACATCTAGAACAATAAATAATTTATCATGTTGATTCCATGTATACACTACAAAATAACCGCTCTTTCCCGGCGGTTTAAAACCGCCGACCATTATCAACAAACCGCCGTCTATGGTTTCCTCGGCGTATAAGACAATCCCCGGGAAATCCCTCATCGGGAAATCTTTTGTCGGCGGTTTTCTTCTTCTTTTACGGGGGTTAATAAACCGCCTACTATTCTAAGTTAGAAAGGCGGTGATTCTACTAACCGCCGGCTGTTTAAGACAGCGGTTTTTCATAATAACCGCCGTTGTATATCTGAGTAATTTCGGCGGTTTTTTGGGAAACCGTCGACAATAACAATAATAGGACGGCGGTTTTAATAAAAACTGCCGATAATACATGACAATTGCTGGCCGTTTTTATAAAAACCGCCGGCAATTATATGGTATTATCGGCGGTTTTTATAAACCGCCGACAGTTATCATAAATTTTTTTTTTTAAATTTCCTTTTGGAAACATCAGACTTCTACTAACCAACCAACATCAGAAGTTCACAAACCACAACATTCAAACTAACATGAAATGATAATTATCATATAATTTCAGACTAACATAAGATAGTTTCAGTCTGACATGTTTGAACACACATAATAGAAGTGACTTTGATAGTTTCAGCCAACACAAAAATGATCTTAACCAACATAAACATTCAGCCATGGTATTCCTACTAATAGGAAACAAACCATCTGTCATAGCATACTCAAAACAACAATCATTCACCACATCTAAAATTCTGAAATAAAAACCCAGTATTCTCAAACAATTACCAAACTAAGTAGTTCCAACGTGTCTATAAAATCATAAATCCAACATAACCAAGTCTAATGATCTCATAGGGAATCCATTCCCTTCTTCTGCTCTCCTGGTCTTCATACTTCTATCCTGTTCTCTTCCTGCTCCCCTTCTTCAAGAGTACTAATAATTTCATTTAATTAAAAGGAAAGCTACCTTCTCATAGACCCAATGTCCAGTACCATCTCCTCCATCTTTCCTGTACTCTTCTGAATCATAAAATTGATCCTAAACCATATATGCTCTCTTGTTTAGTAAAATTTTTATAATAATAATAATAAAAAAAAAACCCATAAAAGGAAACAAATGAGAGTTTGCTTACTTTTTGGGATCCTGTTAGCCACCACCAATAGTTGTTGTCTGAAAATCTTCTCATCTTGCCTTTGGCATGCCTCAATATTGCTGAAAAATTTTCTTCATGGGGAATTCCCCTGTTGTTATCCACTCCAGGCATACGCTCAATTTGCAAACCAAACTGCATCACCACTTCACAGGCTGCAGTATTCCTAGCAACAGTTTTTCCTGCATTTGTTTTAAACCACGTTCAATCATCATTAACCACCATAAAGTAGTGCTAGTATGGCACTGGCATTCACTAATTGAAGATTCTAGGAAAGCTACCTACATTATTTCAAATCTAAAGATCAACTCTGGTCTATCATTAGAATGTCATGAAAAAAAACAGTTCAGTATGAATTGTCTCCAACTACAGTTAACAGTATTGACTTAACGAGAACAACCATTTATGTAGGAAAGTTTGCCAGTTCACACAAGTGGAATGTTCCTTTCACATTCATATGCATGCACATCTGTCTATGTGTTTGTGTATGTCCCACTGATGTGTTTTATGTGTGTACGTACGAACTCACTCAAGAACCCAAAGTAACTTGGCTGAAAACTCAAACAACTTGAAAGAAACGAGAACCTCTTTGATCAGAACATTGCTTTAAGAAATTATAATATGGAAATTCCAGTGAACTGGACTCCTGACTCAATATTCAAGTTCCAAGTCATAAGTTTCCAACCATTGCAGCGGTGTTTATCAAAGTGCACAAGTATGAAAAGTGATGTTATTAATTCAAAAAGAAGATTAGAAAGGTCTAGATGCCTACGAACATTCTTAAGAGCAACTAACCTGAGGTAGAGCATCTCTCCTCCAACCAGCTGCATTCATTACTCGAGCAATTTCAGCACGATCAAAGCAATTCCTACTGCAAGGTCGGGCTGCAGAGTACCACAAGAAATCAGCAACAGGAACTTCACCTTCCCTTCGTATTTGTTGCCTTTCAGGATCAAGTAACTTTTGCAACTTTTGCAAGATAATCTGGGACATCGTATAATCTTCGACAACTCTCGCTTGTGCAGATAGATATGAACTTGGCCCAAAAGGAACAGATTGATTTGAAGAAATCATATCTATTGATGACCTGCGGGAGATAGAAGTAAAGCCTGCAATGAAGCCTGAACCAGCTGGAGGAGCATAAATTTTACGATCATGTAGAGAAAGCAATGCATAAGAAATAATATATTGGAACCAGTTATTCACCTTATTGTAGAAATTGATGAGATCCAAACCACCATAAATTGTCACTGAAGCAACCATTGCTTTGATCATGTAGAGAAAGCAAAAGCTTCATAAGAAATAATATACATATATATATATTTACAAGAGAACAAAATCAAAATAATAAGAGCTTGTTCTGAAATGGGATTTTCCATTAGGCAACGACGGCAGGAAAAAAATTAATATGAAAATTCAATAAACTGTGTTTGACAAAGATAAATCATGGAGAAAAATAGAACAGGTCCATCGAGTATCAGAAGGCATAAGAAAGTCACCTGGTAGCAGCCAACATAAAGCAGTAGAGCAGCCACGGCAACAATGGGGAAGCCCTGAAGAAAGTTGTAATAAGCTGCAAGAAAGAAAAGGGAAATAGCCTGCGGTGCACATAAAAACAGTGAAAGAAAAATTTTTGTCAACTTCCTTATCGATTGCACGAAAACTGGTCACACATGTAATTGCACGAAAACTGGTCACACATACATGCAATTTTATATAATAATATAAACAAGATCTTTCTTAGATTGGAATAAAGATAGCTTTCATGAGTTAATAGCAAATTATTTTAGAACATATCTGTCATACACACTTACATTTGGGTTACAACTTTAGTAAAGGGTGAAATAATAAGAGGGATCAAATATTAAATGTCAAAAGTGCCCCTAAAGTTTTGATGCAATGCCAAATAACACCATCAAAATATCTAAAGCCATTCTGTGATATTTAAAGAATCATTTAGCTATTAAGCCCAACCTCATGCCATAACTTAAGACCTTAGTCTCTCTACAAAAAAACTAGCCATAATATTCTTGTAGTTCAAAAGCTTGTCGTGTCCTTACTCTAAAATTAAATATGATCAAAACACCCTTGATCTCAATCACTTTCACCGTTAAAATTAAATATTTTATGCTTCATAAAGAATAAAATTTAAATTTACTAGATCTTTTATATTTTAAGATTTATTACAAGAAAGACCTTATCTTTTAGAGAAATACTAAAAAGCAGCCTGCTAAAAGATTGAAACTTTTGTAAACACATATGCAAATTAATTGATTAAACAACATTAATCTTGTGAAACAGTATCTGTCCATATAAATTGACACTCGGTGCAGCAAAATCGAACGTAGCTAAGATTCATATCAGAAGGATAGAGACTTAATTTTTTGATAGAGAGGAGTTGTTTAATTTGTTGGCGGACTCAGAAAACTTGAGCAACACATTTGAAGTGCCTAACATACATTTTGCAGTATGGAGATAAGGTAAGCATTTTTATAAGCTTGATTTCAATTTCATCTTGATGCTATCTGCTGATCAAATGCTTACTAAGCATGATGATAATTCAAGTGCCTGTCAAACCATTGAGATTGATTTTGTCATCATAAAAAGATAATTGTCAATTTTCTTTACATACAAGTAAGGACGAATCTGAACAGACAAATTATTGAATTTTTTTGGGCTAAAGACCAAAGACATTGAGCCGTTGATAGGTGTGGAATAAG
>JAUPMG010000539.1:0-16200 GCA_031762675.1 Pachysandra terminalis | reverse complement strand
TTTAGGAGGAATTATTTAAAATTAAAAAAAAAAAAAATTGGGCGGGTCAAACGGGTCAGACGGGTTAGAGCGGGTTGGGTGCAGGTTGAGTATTCTCAGCCCGTTTAATAAACGGGCGGGTTCGGGTTTAGGGTCAAGTCGTTAATACCCTATGTCAACCCGCCCAAACCCGCCCGATTGCCAGCTCTACAAAAAATTAGGCACAGCTAGCATAAAAAAATTCATATCAAGTCAGTACAAGGGCGACTTGCGATATACATTCCTAGATGTACTCTTAACAATGCTATGCAAGGTTTCAAGGATTGGTTCGATCAGGTCCGTACTGGGATCGGCTTGATCAGGTCCATAATGGGATCGGCCCGATTCGGTCCGTACTGGGATCGACCAGGACCGATTTGGTCCCAAGCCACAATAGTCGATACAATTGTTGTATCGTAATTCATGAGGCTCTAGACCGAACCGGTATAACCAGTCTAGTGTTTTTTTTTTATAAAAAATTATAAATTGGACAATCTAGACTGGTCTCGATTTGGACTAGTCTGATACCGATCGGTATCGCCAATCCGACGATCGGTCCAACTGATCCAAATATATATTTTCTAATTTAAAAAAAAAAAAAAAAAGGTGATTCACTATTTGTATTGGTGATGCACAAAGTGGTAAATGATCTAAAATGTCAATTAACCAAATTGATTTGTACAACAATAGATTCGAATATTTGCTTTCGCTGGCTTAAATAAAAAGAAAAGATCGTTCTAACGAAAGGTTTCTTTTTGGAAAATGAGAGCATAGAAGGAAAGAGGTTAGTTCAGTCAGGAATGTTCAGAAAGACACCACAAAACTTATGTTTATTTCAGAAAAGATGATTCCTTAAACAAATACTCTGCAATTCTCAGAGAATGTCAAATGCTCATAAATCCAATCCCTCTTTCTGATGTGTCATTGTCCTTTTATAACCTCAGACTCGTTACTTAACCGTTTGCAACATTTCACGAACAGATTGAAAACGTTTGATTGAACAAGTATTTTGATTTGAATATTCAATATCCAAACCATCTAATTCAATATACAACATTTCAATAAATGTTTTCACAACATTCGGATTAGTAATAAATATGAAGTTATAAAGTTAATGATACGTTATGTTCTATGTTGATTCAAGCCCTTAAATGTTACAAGATCTTTGGGGATCTTGATAAGACTTATCTTTCTAACTCTTCATTCATGAAAGCCTGATGTTTATTTCCTCCTATGCTTTAAATGAAAGACTTCGAATTCATTAATTTCGAAAAATAATTAGATGTCAGGAAGTGTTCCCTTAATAAATACAATTCAAGATATTATGATTTCGATATCATAATAATTGATGACTATTTCGAAAAATAATCCCGAAATAGCGATACTGTTGTTTGAAATGATTATTTCGAAAGGTCATTTGGATAGATTATCTCGAAATGCCTAGAATTGCTATTTTCAAATAGCAACCTCAAAATAGTATACTAACTACCTCATTATGTGAGATATTACTTATGATGACGAATTAGCCCTCTCGAGGTGGCTAACCTAAATAGACTATTTTTGTTAGATATTTGGAAGGTTTTTCTTCAAGAATATAGTTTGAAGCCTATCTTAAGTAAAACTTTAAAATATTAATTTCGAAGTGATTCTCCTGAAATAGACTTTCGAAATATACTATTTTGAAAATATTCTCCCATTGAGGGTGGACTTTCGAAAAAACACTCAAAATTATCATTATACATTCTTTAGAATGTATATTTACATAACTGACTTGACCATATATCTTATTATTATTAAATTAAATTAATTTTCAAATTGACTCATCATCAATATTCGATCTGGATTGAGATCAAACAGGACAGGTCTAGTCCTGCTCCCCAATACTTTACCCCTTGATGCTATGATGCAACTCCAATTAAAGAATGGACTTCTACATTATCAATTTTAGAATACATTTTTAAAATGTTTATTTGGTTATCATAGAAAGACTCATAAAGTACTGATTGTAGCATATCATTGCCCAAAATCGGCGACTTTAGTAGCATGTTTGACAAGGTAGACCCGCACGTGGACTATAATAAATAAACACCTGTGAAAAAATAAAAAAGGAAATCAATATTGCAGAGTGTGGACCGGTACAGACATAACGCCAGAAGTTTAAAACAAACGCCACAAAAAGATAAAACAAAGCAGCGACGATGAACAATCTGGATATTGTGTCATCGACATAATTACGATATTACCCTCAAGCTTCATTTAAAACTGCTTATTATATTTTATTTGTCGAAATTGCTCCTCATCTTTAACGAAATCACTAACAGCAGCTCCATTCCATAACAAAACGTGGATGGGCATTCTGGTAAGAAAATTCAATTTTAAAGTAGAAAAGTAGAAGGAATTGAGAGTGCCAGGAACGGAAAGCAGATGAAAGTGGGGCCCATATCCCGCACATTTGCATGTGAACTGCGCTGGATGCATGATATATAATAAACTATTGAAGGACAAAATAAATTTAATATAACTAACGACTATAATAAATAATTACAGTAAAAGTAAAAGAATAAATAAATAAATATATAACTGTCTTAAAAAAATAATAAATAAATATAATATTGTATTATCAATACATCAATCAATCATCCAGACTGGATTGATCGTACAGAAAAATATTAGGAGCAGAGACGCACTATATCTATGAAATGGTTGTAGGCCCCGCTTCCAGGATCTTGTCACTCTTCGCCTTTAGTTTATGTGAATTTGAAATAGAGTAAACGGGTCACGTTTGAGACGGGTCTAGCAAGTCCGTCTATTTAGGAGTGTGAACGGGTCAAGTTTGAGACGGGTCTAACATGTCACAGGCTGCGTTGGTCCCGGCTTGTGCTTATGGATAAGCACCCCTTGTTTGAAGAAATTAGGGTTTGGTAAATACATTTATTTATTAAGTGCTTATTAAAGTTTAGGGATAAAATAGGTATTATAAAAATATTATTAAAATTTAAAAATAACAGTTATTTTATGCGCTTATAAAAGTTTAGGGGTAAAATAGATATTTTAAAAATATTATTAAAGTTGTGAAATAGCTTAAGGCATAAGAGCTTGAGAGAAGTTGCTCTCAGAAGCTTCTCCTTATGGGTAGCCTTACTCTACTACTTATGAGTAAGTACTTACTCATAAGCGCTACCAAACACATATTTAATTTTAAAAAGTGCTTATATAAGTAATAAGCTATAATAAGTACTTATAGAAGTTGGGCCAAACGCAACCCTAAAATTGGTTCTATATCTTGTTGGTTTTGGATCCGAGGTCGTCACCCTTTCCTAGAACTGAACCTGCAAATACCCAGTTGTTATTGGATATCCGCCATGTAACCAATATTTATTACACTAATATATATATATATATATATATATATAATACTTATTTCAATTATATTAATATTATTTGATTATCATGATAAAGATCTCATTCTATAACATAAAATAAATGTCTACGATAAATGAACATTTAAAAATTAAAACCTTCTAAATTAACTTTTATTTAGTTCTGATTAGATTAATTAAGTAATATTATAATTGATTATCGAAAATTTAACAATTGTGAGTATAGAACCATTTTGATTTGTTCTTCAATCTCTAAGGTGGCGTTTGGCCCAGTTTGTGCTTATGGATCAGCAATTATTGGGTAAGTGGCTCAATGAGAGTGCTTATCCACAACAACAATAAGTGCTTGCTTGATGCAAATTGCGTTTGGTAAAAATATTTATTTAAGTGCTTATAAAAGTTTAGGGGTAAAATAAGCATTATAAAAAATTTATTAAAGTTTAAAAATAACATTTATTTTAAGTGCTTATAAAAGTTTGGGGGATAAAATAGATATTTTAAAAATATTACTAAAGTTGTGAAATAGCTTAACACATAAGAGCTTGGGAGAAGCTGCTTTCAATAGCTTCTCTTTATGGATAGCCTTCCTCTACTGCTTATGGATACACACTTACCCATAAGCTCAACCAAACACGTTTTAAAATTTAATAAGTACTTATATAAGATATAAGCTACAATAAGTGCTTCTAGAAGCAATGCCAAACGCCACCTAAGTGTCTTTTTTTTGAGTAAAAAGACAATAATTACTAAAGTTAATTAAGAGTTTTACAGCAAAGTCTAGGGGTACATCTCCCCTGAATATCAGCGCGCAATAACTTATTCAGGTCCTGGGTAAGTCCTGCCAATCTCTGCAATCATTGATAAGGTTGAAGTTAGGATCTAAAGGGTTTCCAACGGAGGTTGGCCCGAGAGGAAGGGGCTCGGGTCGCTTAAGCAAGTGGTCTCGGTATCGAGTCCTTGTGGATGCAACCTTATTGGGAGAGGTCCCTGCTTCAGCGCCCGACCGTACCTCAAAGGAATAGTCTTGGGCGAAGCCTGGGAATACCTTGGGAAACCCAAAAAAAAAAGGATCTAAAGGGTTCAGGTCATTGTTTAATGAAGCAAGTGGTCTCGGTATCGAGTCCTTGTAGATGCAACCTTATTGGGAGAGGTCCCTGCTTCAGCGCCCGACCGTACTTGAGAGGAATAGTCCTGGGCGAAGCCTGAAACAAAAAAAAAAAAGGGATCTAAAGGGTTCAGGTCATTGTTTAATGCATCAACCACCATTTTAGCATCAATCATTTTACTCCACGAAGTCCTTCTCGTCTAATTGTCTCTGGTCTGTGAAATTCCCAAGAGAAATTTACTGTTAGAACCATAATTTTTGGCTTCCTCTTCATATGTCATGCTGAGTATAGAATAGAACCATGCTTTTATGAATGTTAATGGGCTTTTCTTGTAGGACCAAACAGTTGGGGAAATGGACTCTATGTAAGGGCCCACAAAAATATAGCTGAATGTGGTTTATTTCTATACCTACCATTGGGCTGGGCTACCTTGCTCTGGTCTAATATGCTCTTGGCCAGGAATTAGCCAGTGATCTCTTTTGTCCAGCCCATTAGTACAACGCATTTTGGTGCAACCCATCTTTTAACCCTCCAAAAGGGGACAAAAAAAATCATATAAATACCAATGCAATTCTATTGTCCTTTTGCAGCTGCACCAAAATATGCGTGTGTGTATATATATATATAAATAATATTAGGTGGTTACAATTATTAAACATATAATTAAAAATAAGTTAAAATTTAGGATACTTTAAAAAAAATTAAATATACATCAAATTATATTTCTTTTTTATCTGATTTCTTATAACTGCAAGGCAGGTTTACTTTTCATCAAAAAAGAAAAAGAAAAAGATAGGTTACTAAAAAATCTGATAACTGTTCGAATCTGATCCGATTTGAAAACTAATCGGATTTAGTAAGAGATTTATGATCCGACAATCCTATAAAGTATGATTAGATTCAATTCGATTTTCATCAAATCAAATTTGGATATGTCCTGATTCGATCCGAATCCGATTTATTGACAACCCTAATTGATCCCAGGTCAGTAAGGTACCAACCCAGGAAGACTAGCTCCTGTGACCTAGTTGAACCGGCCAACTTAGGACTCCCCCCTCCCGCGTAGTGGACCGGGTGGTCAAACCAGACAATGCTTTGAACCGAGTTGACGTCCGGTCTGGATTTTAAAACATTAGCCTACTATTGCTCCTGTTTTCCACATACCCAAAAGGGCCAAAATAAACACAGTAGACCAATTGGACAACCTATTTCAGGGTAATTTGGGGAACTTAACTTTGCTTTATTTATGGTAAGATGTGGGTAGTTGGGGTGAAATAAACAGCAAGGGATGTATAGCACTTCAGACTAAAAACCTAGATTTTGAATAAATAAACCAATTTAAAATTAAATATCCTTTTTTTCTACTGAGAATTACCCCAGTTTTCAAAAGAAATGGACCCACTAAAACTTAATGAAATTGAAAACCAAAATATAATATTTCCATTTAATTTGTTTTCGTTCTATCTATCCACCCTAATTTAATTGAAAATGTTTTATTTTGGAACAATTTATACATTGTTTTATTCAAATATGGTCATTATCAATCATAGTTATAAATTAGTCTTTGTACATAATTAGAAGCGTGTAAGCAATGGGAGCGGATCTTCAGTGAGCAAAAGTTCTGTGAGCTCCCTGTGGTGTAGAGACAACATACAGAGACGAGGCTAAATGATATTTTCTCTCCCTGAATGCTATCTCTACACCACAAAGCGCTCATAGGACTTTTGCTCACAGAAAATCCCAGCCCATAAGCAATGCCCATCCTTGCATAATTTATGGTAGACCGTCTTCGAGTATCGTGATGCAGACGGATCTCTCTGGGTCCAACCATCGCATTCCATTCGTGTGATGAATATTAATTGTGTTATATCTAATTAGAGTTGACGATAGGCCGGCTTGACATAGGCTATTACCGGATTAATACTCAACACAAACCCACCCAATTAATAAATAGGTAGGTTGAAAATATGATCCAAGTCCCTATCAATCTGATTAATATTTTGGTTAGTGGGTCACCAAATGAATACTCTTTCTTTAGTATATAATATCCTCAGTATATATACTCACTTTACTCTTTACTTTTATACAAAAATAAAATAAAATAATCCTCACATAACCTTACCTTATATTGTTTAAGAATATATTTACTTAAAATATAGATAAATAAATAAAGCAGGACTCCGAAGAAACACCGTTATCATAGGAAAACGAATAGATTATTTATGTCTAATTATACTAGGATATGTGGCGTATATTTGCGTAGATTTGTGGACGCTTAACTAATGTGTAACGATTCACGTCATCTGACACAATATTGTCTGCTTTTGACTCTCTTGAATCAGATTTTACAAGGGATCACCCATCCTGGTACTACTCTCGTTCAAGCACGCTTAATTATGGAGTTTTGATTGGATTTACGGCCATCACCGCTTTAAAATTTGTTGTGTCATAAAAGGGTGTGAATATACATATAAGTATTTCACATTCACCTGTCCAGACAATGTGAGTTGTACAATCTGTAGCTTGTCCAGTGTGGTAATTTGCCCAGTACATCACATTTGCCCACATCACATCCACCCACGTAAGTCATCACATAATATATACGAACGAAGGTTCTAATTGATGCTTAAACCATCTCGCTCCATACGATATCGACTCCTTTAAAGGCTTTGAAGTAGATCATATCATTTTTCTTTTCTGTCCTTTGATAACGTGGCAACTAGGTTTGCACTTTACAGCTGCTCAGGAGAGGCCCATTGCACAAAGTCATGTTGCAGTGTTGCAGGGGAACACTTGATCCAAACTCCTGAAACCATCATGGCTACAACTACTAAGAACATCCTAAAAAAAGAAAAGGAGAAAAGTCTTGAATAATTATGTTCTATTGCAATAAAAAAGGTTATTGTCCAATCAAAGATTGTTATGTGATTAATAATAGGAGAGGAAGAGGAAAAAGGTAATTAATACAAAAGAAAATGTTGGCTGGCTTTGTGATATAGTTTAGTAATAAAGAGACAGAGAAATCTCATCATAGCCATAATGGTGGTAGTATCAATCAATAATAGAACTCAAACAAAAGTATGAAGAAAAAAAAAAGAGATGATCATTATAGCATGAAGAAGAAGAAAAAGAAGTGGGAGGATATATAATACTCTCTGATCATGGTTGTCAAAGGTTCGTAAAATCCAACTTCAATGATTCCACGCTCTTGGATATCAAAAACCAATTTTCAATAGCCATATTTAGAGTTTCCCATCGTCTACCGTCCATATGGTTACAACTATATTTACTGTAGATTCACTTATCCAAAAGCACAAACAAACAAGGCACATCCTTAATCCTTGTCAAAAACTGGTTCATCTTTTTTATAAATAATCTTAATAACAATAATTAAAATCATAAAAAAAGGAAAAATTATATATAAGCCTTACTTTATAGCTTTATCTTCTTTTCAGTCATCTATAATTTTGCTACCTACTCATCCTTCCTACTTTACAATTTATCTGTCATTTCAGTCCTATAACATTGTAAGTCAACTAGGATAAAGTAATATTCTAAAAACAAAAAATTAAAATTAAAATTTATAAAAGTACCCCAAATATCCTTGTTAAAACCAACAAAAACTCTCTCATCATCCCATCACCACCACCACCCTCACCCCACGATCACCACCCTCACCCCCACCCACTGATCACCACCCCAACCATGGTGGTAGTGATGGTGGTAGGGGTGGGGGGGTGGTGGTGGTGATGGTCGTGGGGTGAGGGTAGTGATGGTGGTGATGGTCGTGGGGTGAGGGTAGTGGTGGTGGTGGTGGATATTGCTTTATCCAAATTGGCACTGGTGATCAGAAAGCTTAATAAATCCCTTTTTACATGTGGCAGTATCCTAGAATGAGTGTACGGGACTTTTACTATTCCCAAATACACTAAATCATTGCTAAAAAGCAACTACCTACCACCGTTTCGCTTTACGCGTGCCAGCTGTCATGACAGCTATACGCTGATTTGATTTGGAAACAACTTTTGGGACGTGTCAGAGATGTATGACCGTCCTTATCACCTGAAAAAGGTAAAACTTCTTAAAGAAGCTACCTCTGGGAATGGTTCATTATACTGAACCATTCCACGTGTCCAAAATCTAAGGGTAATGGTTAACTTCTAAAGTTAACTGCCTCCAAGACGAACGAAATACTAATGATTTGAACTTTTGACAAGACAAATCATAAAATTCTTCAAAAAGACAAGGACTTGTGTTCCTACGGAGCGCAGCCTTTTTAGGCACCCGAAGGAAAGAATTTCACTCTTCCTTCAAGACTTTATATTACACGGACATATTTAGGGACATGTTATCCTTAATAGACCTCTCAAATAGATAGTTTTAAATAAATCATCGAAGTCACATCTAGTTATTCTCTAGAACAAATTTCGAGTGATTCTTATTACATACCTTTATATTTTAAAGGTGTTCCACTTAAGGAAATATCCTCGAGGGAATATACTAGAGGGAACTGTCTATACCTTCTAATTCAGAAGTCATTTTTGGATCAAATCCATAGACTTCAAAGGATCATTTATTATGTTTTGTCTTAAAGGAATTGTGAAGTAGGTATATTTTGGCCTGCTAAGGAGGATTCGAAGGCAAATTCGAAGGCTAACCACCTCCAGATGGTGAATTCGAAGGAGGTATGTCCCTCTTGTCAAAAGTGAATTCGAAGGAGGAATATTCCTTCATCCTAAGGCGAATTCGAGGCTAACCACCTTGAGATGGTCAATTCGTTTAAGGGTCTGTCACCCTAAAAAAGACCAAGGCTTTCTGTCATCTTCGAAGGACGCAGATTTGGGTTTACTCTCTCGAATGCACTCTTTTATGCATCCGAATTACAAATTGAGACTCGAAGTCACTTTCATTCATTCTTATGAATTAATTTCAAGTCATACTTTGGACTTTCACTTCTAAAAGCAAATCCCTAGTGGAAAAGGGCTTTAGAAGTCGAAGGCATACTATCTTCAAAAGTATTTCCTAAAGATAGGTTTCCTATGGACTTTGAGAATGCCTTTTCACGTCACTTTGAAGGAATTCACAAATGAACATATTTACTTCTAACTTTATTCAAGTAGAAGGCACTCGGATTGGTTACTGTAGCTATGAACCTTAAACGATTTCAAAAAGGAACTCTTCTTTACAAGGATTATTGATCATGAAAACGAGTTCCCTGATAAGAAACTCAATTTCGAGTTCTCTATATGGGTAATTCGAGAATACATTGGTCACCTTGTGAGAATACAATTATTTTTTACTTCCTTCGAAGGAAGATAGTTGCCAAAGGGAATTTCCTTTGAAATATGCAAACTCAGAAAGGTATTTATGACATTGAAGTGACTTATTAAAGTTGATTGAGACGTATTCTTAGAAAGAACAGCACATGTTAAAACCTCAGTTATTTATAATATATGTTGTATAACTAAAAGGGGTTTTGTCTTATCTGGAATGACGGCAGGAATGGTGACGTTGCTTTCAGATCTTTTGCATGTAATACATGTCATTCAATGTGCGTTCCTTAAAATCTAAAGCAACCTATCACATAGCAAGTTTTAAAGATTCGTGTGACTCGTCCCTTTCTCTAGAAATAACTTAGGTGTGTTGGAATACACGTGGCATTCGAGATATGTTTAATGCATGGGGATATTTTTTAAGCACCTGTCTGGACACTTGTTTGAATTGCATTTGTCCTAATTTGATAGGTTAAATTCCCTATAAATGACAGAACATATTCTCCATTAAAGGGATAGAATTTTGTTTGAAAATTCTACAACTTTAAGAAGTAGAAGACAACAATGAGTTAAGATTCTGAGAGAGAGAAAGGGGATAGTCAGTCATTAGAATTCGTAGGGGTTTTTCTTGCTCTGAGATATGCATTCAAACTGACTTTTCAGTTATTTCAATATTTTCTTTTCCCCTTGTCTCTTTTATTCGTCTTATTCACAGATAACGTTTCAGAAGGAACGCTCTTGGCAGAACGGCTGTGTGACAGTTTAGGCTGTCTTGAAACAGACTCTTCTTACCTATTTCTCTGAAAGGGTTATTGTATTGATTTTTATGTATTAGATGTCATTTCATCTTAATATATATGGTCTTTTACAAATCAGTTATCACCAACACTATTATAAGACTGAAATGACAAATAAATTGTAAAATACGAAAAATAAGTAGGTAACTAAATTATAGAGGCCTAAAAAGAAGATAAAACTGTAAAATAAAACTTATACATAATTTTCCCCCAAAAAATAATATTTTTATAAGTTTTCCTTTTTCCTTTCCTATCCTTTTCGTTATTTATTTATTTATTTTAACTTGAGAGTTGAGATCTCTATTAATTCAATTCCACCATCAAGAGTGGATCTCATAAACCAGTAAAATAACTTGCTTATACACATAGCTTTTATATTAGAGCGTACACTATGAACCAAACCATGCGCCAAGCCGGGAGCCAGGCTGAAGCTGAACATTGTCAGGCTATTTTTTTTTCTTTTTTTGGTGTAAACATTGTCCGCCTAATTCAAACATTAGAAACTGCCCAGCTCATTTCTGAAATTACGGAATTATCCCTATCGTTCCCTGTAAGAACAAGAGTGTAGTCAAACGTGGTCAAATGACATATTATATGTAACAAATGTTAATTTCTAGATGAAGATAGCCCAGAGGAAGTTGTTAAGAGCAACTTCTCCTCATTACTTACAAAAAAAGTAGTTTCTAATTGAAATTGACAACTCTTTATTTTCATAATTTAAAAAGAAAAAAATTTCTGAATTTGTCTTGTTAAGGTCTTTAAGTTATTCGTATTATAAAATATTTTCTTTCAAATCAACCAATTTATTGATGCTATAGATAAATGGTTTAAGTTGAATCACTTGTCTAATAAATGCTTATCCAAAAATATAAGCCAAACGAAACACAACCTAAAATAGAGCCATAAATGAGCCGAGCGAAGCTTTGCCCAGCTTGACTCGAGCTGTGAACCTTAAGAAAGGCTCAACTTAGGCTCAAGTTCGTTAAAATACTTTGGGTTTAGACCCGGCTCGTAAAAAGCTACGCTAACAAAAATAACTTATAATATAATTTATTAACATGTAGTTGATATTAATACATAATATATGAGATATAAGCAATGGATGTATAATCTCATATACAAATCCAACCCGAGTCTATCTAAACTTTACTCAAACTTATTAAGGAGCATTTTCCCGAGTTTAAGTTCGACTCGCGAGCATAATTATAGAGCTTAAAAAAAAAAAAAAAAAAAAAAAAGTGAGCTCCGACCAAAATTAAAAACAGTGGGAAGCTATCAATATTCTAGATAGTGGCAAGAATGTAATTACCTTAATTTTCAGTACCATTTGCACATTTAGTTGACCATATAAACCAGAGCAGCCAATATGAAGTTTGTAAAGTCAGCAGTTGGGTTTCACTTTTCGTGGAAGCATACTCTAATTTTTTTTTTCCCGGGAAAAATAACGGTCTTATCTTCCTCTCGTCGTCTTCGAAGACGGAGAAACCAACCGGACCGACGAACTCAATTCCGGAATGTCGAAAATGCCCCCAATCTCTCCGGATATCCCTCTCTTTCTCCTTTTCCTTCTTCTTCTCTCCTTGTCCTTCCAAGTAAATTCTCAAACCGAAAACGATGAACGGGCGATCCTACTGAAACTAAAGCAACACTGGAAAGATCCGCCGTCAATGAAGTCATGGGATTCATCAAGTGGACCCCACTGCAACTGGACGGAGATTACATGCACCGGAGGTTCAGTCGACGGAATCTTTCTTAAAGAGAAGAACATCACCGGAGAAATTCCGCCGTTCATCTGCGACCTCAAAAACCTCTTAGATCTCGATCTCTCCTTGAACTTCATCCCTGGAGGGTTTCCAACAGTTCTCTATAACTGTTTGAAGCTCAGACATCTCGATCTCTCTCAGAACTACTTCGTCGGCCGGATTCCTGACGACATCTACCGGATTTCGCGTCTTTCGTTCCTTAGTCTCGACGCGAACAACTTCACCGGAGACATTCCTACCGGAATCGGCCATCTATCGGAGTTGCGAACTCTCTCTCTTGTTCAAAACGAATTCAACGGTTCCTTTCCACCAGAAATTGGAAATCTGTCCAACCTCGAAGAACTTCGAATGGCTGATAATGACGATCTAGTGCCTGCGAGCATACCGTCGGATTTCGGCCGATTGAAGAAATTGAAGTTCTTTTGGATGAGGAGAACGAATTTGATTGGAGAAATTCCAGAAGCGATCGGCAATCTAACAGAGCTCGAAGATATAGATCTCTCCGAGAACAGTTTGAGCGGGAAAATACCTAGTGGTTGGTTTCTGTTGAGAAACCTAACCATGTTATTACTTTACAGTAACAGATTGACAGGAGAGATTCCTAGATCGATCCAAGCTTTAGATTTGAAAGCAATCGATATTTCTTCGAACAAGTTGACCGGATCGATACCGGAAGATTTCGGAAAATTAGAGAAGCTGGAAGATATGTTTGCCTACTACAATCAATTGTCCGGAGAGATTCCGGCGAGCATTGGCCGGATTCGCTCTCTGAAACGTATTCGGCTCTTTAACAACAGCTTGACGGGAGTTTTACCACCAGATCTGGGGCGTTATTCGATGCTCGAAGAGTTGCAGGTCCCAGACAACCAATTTTCCGGCAAGTTACCAGAATATTTATGTGCTGGTGGCGGTTTGATCGGAGTGGTAGCTTTCTCCAACAATCTCAGCGGAGAATTGCCGAAATCACTTGGGAATTGCCCTAGTTTAACGAGCGTTCAGCTTTTCAAGAACAGAATTTCCGGTGAGGTTCCCGTTGGTCTTTGGTCTGCAACCAATCTGTCCACTCTGATGATAAGCGACAATTTCCTTTCCGGTGAGCTTCCTCGTAATTTTGCTTGGAATCTGACCCGACTGGAGATTAACAACAACAGATTTTCCGGTGAAATTCCTGATGAAATAGCGACTTCCAATAATCTGATGGTCTTCACGGCAAGCAACAACCTCTTTTCTGGTAAAATTCCTTTAAAACTAACAAGTCTTCCTCACCTTCTGACCCTATTGCTTGACGGGAATCAATTTTCCGGCAATCTACCAATGGAGATTATCTCATGGAAGTCTCTGGTCACTCTAAATCTCAGCAGAAACCAACTTTCCGGCAAAATTCCACAAGCAATTGGTTTTCTACCTCACATTAGTAGTCTTGACCTATCAGAAAACCAGCTCTCAGGTCAGGTTCCACCTGAGATTGGCCGACTGAAGCTAACCTTCTTGAACCTCTCGTCGAATCGGCTCTCTGGGAGGATCCCGGCCGAGTTCGATAACTTTGCTCAGGCATATGATAGCAGCTTCTTGAACAACTCTGGTCTCTGTGCAAATAATCCCAACCTAAACCTCCCTCCTTGTAATAGTTCCATAACCCATAATTCAAGCAAATTATCACCTGGGTTTCTTACCCTGGCTCTTATCCTCTCTGCAACTGTTTTGCTGATCACCGTATTCATGGTCAGACACTACCGGAGAAGAAAACATAGGAAAGAGATCGCGACATGGAAGCTCACCTCATTCCAGAGGCTGGATTTCACAGAAGCAAACATTATGTCAAGTTTAACCGATACTAATTTGATTGGCAATGGAGGATCGGGGAAAGTTTATCGCATTCCAGTTAATCGCTCTGGAGAAGCCGTTGCGGTTAAAAGGATTTGGAAGAGTGGAAAATTAGACCAGAAACTGGAGAAGGAATTTCTAGCAGAGGTTCAGTTACTGGGTACACTTAGGCATTCCAACATAGTGAAGCTTCTTTGCTACATTTCGGGTCAGAACTCAAAGCTTCTTGTTTACGAGTACATGGAGAATCATAGCTTGGATAGATGGTTACATGGAAAAAAGAGACAATCGTCGCTCTCAAATTCAGTTCATCATATTGTGCTGAATTGGCCAAGGAGGTTGCAGATTGCAATTGGTGCTGCTCAGGGTCTCTGCTACATGCACCATGACTGCTCTCCTCCCATCATTCATCGCGATGTCAAGTCCAGCAACATCCTCTTGGATTCTGAATTCAAAGCGAGGATCGCCGATTTCGGATTAGCCAAGATCTTGGCTAAGAAAGGTGAAGCTGATACAATGTCGGCTATCGCCGGCTCTTTTGGCTACTTCGCACCAGGTAATTTAATTAAGAGCTTGTTCATCATGTTCTTCTCATCCTTAATTTCCCTCCTTTTATGATTTCGAATAGTTGGAAATTGTTTAGATCATGGGTGGCTCATATTCACTAGTCTCTAGATCATCCAAGGGGGAGGGACCTGAGGGGACCTTATGGGACGGAGCGACATAAGGGTATATTGAGAATTTATCGTATATATCCTACCGACATTGTGGGTGGCTCATATTCACTAGTCTCTAGATCCAAGGGGGAGGGACCCGAGCGGTCCCATGGGGCGGAGCGACGTAAGGATATATTAGGAATTTATTTTATATATCGGGTAAGAGTATAAGTTATAACCCTAATTCGTTTTTTGGCATAGTCGAAACTTTTTCTCTCCCATGGACGGAGGCTTTGCCGAACCACCTATATCTGTATGCATTGTTTTGATCTTCGTTTTACTGTGTTTATTATTATTGCTTGATCCCGATCAACAGAAACTCATAAATTTTTTATTATGTCTTGAGTAACAGAGTATGCTTACACAACCAAAGTAAATGAGAAGATTGATGTGTATAGCTTTGGGGTTGTACTACTGGAATTGGCGACGGGGAGGGAAGCACAAGAAGGTGACGAACACACGTGCCTCGCCGAATGGGCGTGGCGGCACTTCCAAGAGGGGAAATCCATGGATGAAGCACTTGACCAGGAGATCAAGGAGCCTTGTTACTTGACTGAAATGGGTGCAGTTTTCAAACTAGGCCTCATTTGTACTGGCACATTGCCTTCAACTAGACCTTCTATGAAGAAGGTTCTGCAAATTCTAATCCGATGCAGTCCTCAACAACAATTGTTTGGGGAGAAGGCCGAGTGGGAGTATGATGTCGCACCCCTCCTTAAGGGTAATACTACTTACCTTTCGAGCTATAAAGACCGTCAGAGCAGGACATTGGAGAAGGATGAAGATGATGGCTTCGCGTCTAATGTGTGATATGGTGATGGATCAGTGGTGACTCAATGACCTTAGCTGCTGTATAAGGAAAGGAAGCTAAGATGATACCTAATGTATAGAGAGATGTATGCTAAGATGATACCTAATGTATAGAGAGATGTATAGAAGTTTACGCTATATTGGTTCGCCCGATTTTCGGGGTCTGGGACCCCAGAAAGGGTAACCAGCAGGAAGCACCGCCGGCCAAGGAGTTCCCGGTCAAAGTGCTGGTAAGGCTCAGTCCTGGAAGCTTTTCAAATCGTCTGTGCCCTTCACTGTGGCATGGATGTTATTGGGCTATGGCTTGCTTCCACAGTAAGATCTCAAGAACTTTTAAGTCCATTTTGGTTTGGGCCCAACACAGCCATGGCACACACTCAAGGCCATAGGTTAACGCCATAGACGATTTGCTAGCTTCTTGGATGTTAAAAGTTACTCTAAATAATGTATGTTTTTTTTTTTCCCTATTGGGTATATAAAGAAATCTACTTTCAATCCGATTTTTATTTATAT
>JAUPMG010000538.1:0-30260 GCA_031762675.1 Pachysandra terminalis | reverse complement strand
GTAAAGATGAAAGATTTTCAGATGTTATTGTTTTGCCTTTCATTTATTTTGGATTAGTTGTAAGGCTCGTATGAAGCAGTTGAATTATCAGTTATTGTATTTACTTCCGCGCACTCTGAAAGTTGTTATTGAATAAATTGAGATTTAGTTTCACCTTAGTTGTTATCTTGGGTTATGATATGACAATCTGCGGTCTAGCAATAGATCCCGAATGTCTCATCTCGTGATCCGTGCCTTCCCACCTTGGGATCTGAGTCACCGGGATCCGGGGCGTGACACCCCTGAGTTTTTGCATAAAAAGGGAGTAATTGTAGTTTAACAAATCTCAGGGGGTCTAAGTGCAAGTGATCGAAACCTTAGGGGGTCAAAATATAATTGTTTCTAAAAATTATTATGATTAAGTGATTTTTTTCACTTTTAATGTTGAATTATCCAAAAATACCCTTAAGAGAAACCTTTAGAATTACACCCTAATCCTCTTACTTTCACATTTTGCATCACCTCTTCCCCCATTTCTTTTTCCAATCGTGAGAAACTCTTCTTCCTCTTCTCTCTGGCCAGCAACAGCTCCACTTATGGCAACCACAACCGTGCGATTTGGGAACGATCTCAAGAGCAAAGGTTAGGGTTTCTCATCTCCTCCACGCACGAAACTCTTCTTCCTCTTCTCTCCGCTAGCAACAGCTCCACTTTCAAGCAAAGGCTAAAGGTTAGGGTTTTTATTGCTAATGGTGTAAATGGATCTGAAAGAATAGATCCATAAACCCTTTCCCGTTGTTGCCGCACGACCACGCCCCCCTCTTCGCCTCTCTCTCTCCCTCACTGTCTCTATACCTCGTCGTTGCTCTGCTCGCCGCATAAGATGAACAAGTGAAATGATAGAAGAGAACGAAACAAAGTATACGGATAAGAGGAAGAAGAAGAAGATAGAGAAGAAGAAGATAGAGCCTACGAACACTGATTAAACTACAATCAAAAACACCCATGGATCATTTAATTAAGATTTAAAAAGAAAAAAAAGAATAAAAAAAAACTTATTTTTCATCTCCAAATGACAAAAAAAAAAAAATAAATAAAACAGATGTATCTATCTAACTTTCGTGTAGAAACCGAAACCGTAGAGACCTCCCATGACTCTGTTTTCCATAAAAAAAAACTTGGAGAAATCTTTTCTCTGTTTTCCATAAAAATAATTTGGAGAAATCCTTTCTTCTGGATCGACCATTGCTGTGAATCTACAGCTAATTTGTTATTATAAATAACAAATTGTTATAAAATATAAAAATTTGTTATCGAATAAGACAAGCTTTTTACAACAATTTCTAAACAAATTCATGTTCTAATAGAACATAAATTTGTTCAAAAATCAATTAACTGATAGAACGCTGTGTTTGAGAGTTTATATCTCTTAAGTTTTGCATTACTTAGGACAAATCCATTAACGACGGCGTCATGGCCGGACCATTTGGGCCGACGAGGTAATTCCATTAATTTTAAAATTGTGACACCAATTAAAGAAAAAATTTCCAAGCAATCCTCTTGGATTCTTTTTTCTAGCATTTATTTTCACACTTAAACTAAGAATCCCATTGAACTCGTAGATTTCTTGGATGAGCTTAACTCACCATAATAGTTTCTAAGAGTGCAAGCTTCTTTTTTTTCTTTTTTTTTCATTGAAGAAATTTTTTACTTTTTTTTTTGGTGGAAAAAAATTTTTCCAAGCAATTCTCTTGACTTCCTTCTTCTAGCATTTATTTTCATACTTACTAAGAATCCCATTGAATTCACAGTTCTCTGGGATTAGCCTAAGACACAATAATAGTATCTAAGAGTGATTTTTTTTCTTGATAGTGGCAACCATGGAAGAGAATTCAAGCTCCATGTTTCAACAGAGATGACCCACTCGAACGGTAGAGTTCTTCAGCCATCAAAGCTGAAGTTTGGGGATAACGGCATTGTTCAAGATCCAATTCCATTCCGGCATGATCGCCTGTGGAACCTACTGGATTGCCATGTCTTTGAAGGGAGAAGGATCGAAAGGTGGGGCGTTAATTAGTTCGGGGGCATCCCGGAGCAAAAGTCCGGCGTCGAGCTTTCTCAAAGGTGTGAGCAATTGGGTATCTTCCTTAACAAGAACAGTCATTAGCCCCCAATTTGAGCCACTTCAAGTGCTCAACAATGTCGAACATCCACATGGCCGCGCCGAGTAATCTCCAACTTCTTGTGTATATAATGGAGAGGAAACAAATAGGGTATTCAGATTTGAAGCGCATTTCCGAGACAAGAAGCAGGGTTATAACTCAGTGTTGCTTATACCCAAATGTTGGCAAGTTAGGTTCACAGTTTCTTGCAATGGCTCTGAGAGAGGAAGAGTAACAGGGGTCTAACAGAGAGAGAGAGAAGGCAAGGCATGGAGAATAGTGAGCTTGAAGTGAGAAAACCCAAATCTTCGGCCATTGTTTGAAGTGAGAATAGAGTTTCTCTCTCTTTTTCTCCAAAGGAAGATGAAGAGAAAAATGGCGAAAGGAGTTGAAGACTAAATTGTTATTTTGAAAAATTGTCTTAAGGGTATTTTAGGCAATCTATACTCTAATCTGAAAAACATCACCGAATCTTAATAACTTATCTTGATAACTTCTAAAGAGTTTGAGTTGACCATAGGACTTTTTCAATACACTAAACCATTTTAAATGCAAATTGGGCATATACCTCACCTTAAAAAAACCCAAGAATAAAATGATTTCAATGTTAAAAGGGGAAAAAAAACAAACAAACAAACTAGTTACTCATAGCCAGCTCTTTTCAGTTTATCATGGATCCAATCAAGAACAAGAAGCAAACAATGCAAGAAAACGCTTTCAACCAATAAACCTAGCTTTATAAAATTTAGATTGGATATACCCTTTTATGTTTAAGGTTGCATTTGTCCCAACAAGTGCTTATTTCAACTTGTTAAAGCACTTTTTAAAATTAAAAGTGTGTTTGGTAACCTCATGGGTAAATGCTTACCCATAAGCAGTAGAGGAAGGCTACCCATAAGAAGCTACTGCTGAGAGAAGCTTCTCTTACCACTTGTGCAAGAAGCTATTTCTAAACTTTAGTTATATTTTAAATAATACCTATTTTATCCCTAAACTTTCATAAGCACTTATAAATAAATGTTATTTCCAAACTTTAATAATATTTTCATAATACCTATTTTACCCCTAAATTTTTATAAGCACTTAAAACAAATGTATTTGACAAACATTAGTTTCTTCAAGTAAGCAGCTTATTGTTGTTGTGGATAAGTACTTCCATTGAGTCTATTATCCAACTACTGCTTATCCAAAAGCACAAGTCAAACATAGCCGAAGCTTCAAACCAGTTTCTTACCTGCTCACTTTTTCACCATGAGACTAATGAAGACTATCTGCTGCTATAAGAGATGAATAAAGCCCTCAAGAAAAAATGAACATTACCTATCAATCAAAGTTTGTAAGGAGATGGTGATGGTTATACATTTTGGGATATCTATGTCACTTATAATGAAGTGGAAGCAGACTTCATTACCTCAAATGAAGCTAAATGCTTGAACAGAATGATTTTCCCTACTTACACATACCAAACACAGTGATGATGAACTTGAAAGACACTTGATTAGTCCTCCAGGATTGACTGTCGCACGAGCTCATTTACATTTTCGGTCAACGAGATTGTCGTAACATTAGTTGTCTCGTTACTGCTCCTGCACTGCAGCAACTGTTCTCGAAGACTCCGTACAAGCTCATTGAGTCTCTGAATGTTCTTTTCTTGAGATAAAATAATCTGCAAAAATAAATTGTTCTACGATAAACTCAACATGTACAAAAGTTACCCTAAGATGGCAGATGTTTGCTTTTAAAAGCCAAGTTGGAACTTTGAAGTTCAGAATTTTGATCTTACAAGAAGATGAGCACAATACTAGATCACCGGAAATTTGAGACGACAAAAACAAAATCTATCCAATAAATGGGTAGCAAGCAATAGGTATACAATAGATAACAACATATTAATAAGTTGAGAACAGTGTGCACAACGAGAAAACTCAGGTCAAATCTAATGTACAAGCATATGCATTTTGCAACAAAGACAAACCAACATATAACACGACAGTAGGTGATGAAGAGTTTCTAATCAACACTAGGGAGGTTTGTGACGACAACCAAATCAAAAACACCTTCCAAACCATCTGATGCACATTTCTTCAAAGATAAATGACAAGAACTGTCAGGCAAAATTATCTAACATTAACATCCCTGTTATATTATATGCTATTATCAAACTTTAAAAGCAGGCAATTAAGATTAGATTTTTCTTTTACTTTTTTTAAAGCAGACAATTAAGATTAGGATTCTTTACCCTGGATTTTGGTCCAAGATTTATTATAGTTTTGTCTTGGCTGGACAACATATGAGCATAATTAAGTTCGATAGACAGAGGGCTAGAAGGATGTTTTACTCTGGAATTTGGTCCAAGAAGTGTATGTCCTATCCAATCTTATCTATCTTAGCGGGCCATTATATGAGCATAATTCAAAGTTCAATTGTACTTGGTTCGAGTTCCTCACTATGTTCATCATTTTAAATTTAATTCAAAGGAATATGTATTTTTTTTTTTTTTTTGATAAATGATGAAATGTATTAAGAAGGGAAAACATACAATCTCCATGGCTGTAGAACTGATCTAAAGCCATGAAGGAGAGGTAAAACAAACATTACATCACTACCTCCATATAACCCAAAACGCCCAAAAGATGCTACCCTCTGAAACCTACACCCTACCCCTACTCTTGCATCATATCAAGTGATGGAACCCCTTCAAACATGACAATCCTCCCCATGCCCCTCCTAGTCAGAGATTCAGCAACCTGATTAGCCCCCCTAGACACGAGTTGGAACGAGATATTTCAACCCTTGCACAAGGACCAAGCTAGGCGAACCAAATGAGTAAACCTCCGCATACACTGCTCATGCCACTCCATCCAGGCAATGATAGAAGATGAAGAACCCTCCACTACCAAATCCGAATACCCCTGGGCTCTAGCGTGCCTCAAACCAGCCACTAAGGCTACCAATCCAGTCCTCACCAGTTCACCATCACCACCTGGGCCAAAGTATGCAAATAGTACAGGACCCTCACTGTCTCTGAAAACTCCACCAACCCCAGAGGGACCTGGGTGACCTTGGGAGAAGCCATCAAAATTAAGCTTCACCCGCCCAACCCCCAGGGGGACTCCAGGCCAACGGCAAAGCCAAAGAGCATCTACCACTCACTGAAATCATATACCACTCTCTCATAATATTGGATGCCGCAATACCTACGAACTGAATCCTCACGGACACCCAAGAAGCCACAGACACCATGATCCCCTCTATCACACTCGATGTCGACAATGAAATGTTTTGAAAATCCTCAAATTAATGTGCCATAGGATAGCCTAGAAAACCCGAGGATAAATAATACACCCCCTCACTGACAAGCCCGGAAACCTCCACTGAGCTAACAACTGACAAGTGCCCTCCGACAACACCCACACCCTCCCAATGATAAGCAGAAAGAATCCTCAAATCTTAGATGACACAGAACAATGAATAAACAAATGATCGAGTGCCTCCTCTCTGCATAAGAAACACGTGTGGTGAGAGAGTTGTATACCTCCTTCTTTGGAGGATGCTCGCAGTGTCACACAAACACTCGAACTCTAAGTGGAACAGGAGGATACCACACGGACCTGGCAAACGAGATAGGGGGCCCTAGTCTGTTAGATCTGAACTGATTGAAAAAGGACCGACACAAAAAAAAATTAAATAAATAAATAAAAAATCTAGGATTAATAGTCCAAATCCTCTTATCTGGCTACTCCGGACACACAAAAACGTCCCCAATAGACTCAAAAAGAGAAGCCAGCTCACCTATCTCGACATCCCTAATATTCCTACGAAGGGAAAGATTCCACACAAGACTTGACCCCAACCAAGAAAGGACCTCACTAACCAAGGAAAACTGAAACTGAACCACTCTGAAGATTCTAAGAAACCGCGGGTAGAGGAGGCAAGTCCCCAATCCACAAATCATGCAAGAAAAAAACCGAAGACCCGCCCCTAATCATGAATCGGACCATAGAAAAGAACAGGGGAGCTATCGCAAGCACAACTTTCCCCGAGCTCGACGAAAATATCCTCGCGTTCAGATTTATATTCCTGTCATTCGCGTGAATTCCATATTTGCTAACAATAACCTTGCATCACAAATTGTATTGCTCATCGTTGAACCGCCAAAGCCATTTGGCAAAAAGGTTCGAGTTCTGATCCACTGTATTACCCAGATTCAACCCACCACTATCCTTATCTTTACACTAACTCCCACTTGACCAAATGGTCCCAAGCCTTCCTATAATCATCCCATAAAACCTTATGTTGCAGCTTCTCAATGTGAGAAGCCACCACTCTAGGCATCCGAAAGATCGACATGTAATACACAGGAAAATTGGCCAAAGAAGCCTGAATAAGGGTGATTTTAACTCCCAAAGATGAGTAATTCCCTTTCCATACTGATAGGTGCTTCTCAATCCTCTCAATGACTGGATCCCAGAAGACCAAGGATTTGGGATTGCCCCCTAAGGGCAACCCCAAATAAGACAAAGGCCACCCCCCCTCCCTACACCCAAACGCCTCAACACATTCTGCCAGCATCTCATCCCTAACGCGAATGCCTGACATCGTAGTCTTATCCAGCTTCACCTTCATCCCGGACATTATCTCGAAAACCCTGAGAATACTCTTTACCCACCGAACCTAAGCTACCTCCGCCTCGACAAACATAATCGTATCATCTGCACACTGAAGATGAGATACCTCAATCTCATCCTTAACCCCCCCCCCTGAAACCCTTTTAAGGAAAGCCCTTTGCTCTGCCTAGCCCATAAACCAACTCAAGACATCCCCAACTAGTGTGAATAAGAAAGAAGATAATGGATCTACCTGCCTAATACCTCTAGAAGAAGGCATAAAGCCATGTAATAAAACCATTTACCAAGAAGGAAAAGCACACATTCCTAAGGCATCCCGCAACCCATCTCTCCCCAAAGCCTTTCCAAACCATGATACACTCTACCCGATCATATGCTTTCTCCAAATCCAAATTAATAACCAACCCAGGAATCCCAACTCTAAATCTCTCCTCCACACACTCATCTGTCCAGCGGTGATCGTGTGGTCTATTTGGTGCGAAAGAAACAATAGGATCATTAAAGGCAAGGAGAATTCAGTCCAGAAAGTGGAAGAGAAGGCAATCTCTCTTCTACTTTTCTGGGTTTCGTCTTTTGAGGAGTTTTCAGATGTTAGATTTGAAGAGTTTGATTGTAAATGGGGCTTATCTTGAGAATAGTTAGGATTTTTCTGTGCAGGATGCTAATATGTATGTTACTTTGTAAAGTTTACCCACATTAATACACTTTTATAATTTTACTGATCAAAAAAAAATCTAATAGAGAGTACTTTGGCAATAATCTTAAATAGACTGATAGTCAAACTAATTGGCCTAAAATCTTAAATCTCTTCTACCCCAAGCTTTTTAGGGATCAACACCAAAAACTAGGCATTTGTAGCTTAATAAACAATCCCGTTATTGAAGACTTCACTAAACACTCTATAAGTCATCCTTCACCACCTCCCAATTATTCTGAAAAAAGTAAATCGTGAATCCATCTGGATCAGGTGCCTCATCACCAGCCAATTCCCACAGTGCTTCCTTCATCTCCTCCTCCTCAAAACCCCTCTCTAATCATTGGTTGTTGACTTCATCCAAACACCCCTCACTCCTATTTTTCAGCTTAAAGTCGAATAATTTTTCCGATTTATACAAATTTGAGTAGTAATCTGACAAGGCACTCATTATATCCACCTCTGCTCCAACCTCACTTCACCCACTTTCAAGCTCAATACTTCATTCTTTCTTCTCCTCTCATTGGTCAACTTATGAAAAAAACTCGTATTCCTAACTCCTTCCTTCAACCAACTCACACGAGAAGTTTGCCTCCAACCAATCTCCTCCATTTTCACAACCCCCTCCAATTCTTCTTTTACCTTCTTTCACTCCTCCACCTCCTCCCGACTCAGAACTCTCATCCCCTCAACCTGGTCAATCTCCACTAGCCTACCCATAAACCCACTTTTTCTTACACCGATATCACCAAACACCACCTTATTCCAAACCTTAATCTCCCGTCTCAAGGCTCTCATAAACTTGAAACCAGCCCAAGGTTCTAAATGTCGGTGACATGCCTCCATTTTTTACCCTGGCGACACGAAATATTAGGAGAAATCATCATATAGCGATTTTCCTTGATGTCGACAACATTTCAAGCGACATGTCGACGAAATGTCATCGACATGGGGAAAAAATTTCAAGTTTTTTTTTATTTTCCCCATGTCTCTCGACATAGGAGACATGGAGGAAAATTTCAATTTTTTTTTCAAACTTTGGTTTCCCCATTTTCCCCCATGTCGCCGACATGCCGCTGGCCAATCTAGACGACACAACCAGCGACATCGACATTTAAAACCTTAAGCCAGCCCACCCCTGATTCGTACCAATGCACACTTCCCACCAAGACTTAATAGACTCCTTAAAATTAGGATGAAACAGCCACATATTCTCAAACCTAAAGGGAGACGGCCTTCTCTGACCGGACGAAGTACTAATCTGAATTGGCCAATGATCCAAAGTCGTTCTAACCAGAAGCCACTGATTGATATTCGGGAAATGATCATCCCAGTCTATAAAGGCCAAAAACCTATCCAACCTGCTACACACAGCGGAATTTGACCACATGAATTTTCCCCCATTCAACGAAAGGTCCACCAAATCACACTCCCTGATCACCGACGATTACTTCCTCATACTTCTAGTAACTCTAGCCCCACCACCATTCATTTCACTAACATCTCGAGTCACATTGAAATCCCCCAATCAAACACCAAGCCTTTCCATAATGCTCTCCAAGGTTTCAGATTTCCTCCCAAAACAACGCTCGATCCCTCACTCTATATGGACCATACAACATTAAGAACGCACTCAAAATTATCATCACCACTCCTAAATTGAATCGGCAAAGAAAACCGCCCCCGAATCACCTCTCCTCCTACAACCAAATCCATATCCCTCACCACCAGGATGCCCCCAAAGACCCCTAGAGAAAGCAAAAATTCCCACCTACGATTCCTATCTCCCCACAATCGTCTCACCAAACCAGAATTGACCACCTCCTTTTTGGTTTCAAGTAACACCAAAATATTGGGTCTAGCACTCAAACACAGATTTTTAACCGTCCGTTTCTTTTCCGCCCTGCCTAGACCCCTAATATTCCAACTGATTATCTGCATTGGATAACATTCACTTCACCCTCTTGCCTACACCTAAAAGAACCCACGGCCTCCTTGACCGCCACCACATTGCCTTCACCATTCCTGACTTGATCCAAAACACAAGACGCAAAACTGACCATCCTGTCCCACTCCCCCTCCTCTCTAACCTCTATCCTACCATTCTCCAAGCAACCTCTGCAACCACAGATTGATGAGAGGTCATAGCCCCCCCCACCAAAACCTCCCACCTCCCCTACAGACACACCTCCACCCCCAAAACCTGCTGAATCTAGGTAATACAATGTTCCGGAACATATGACTTCTCTTGCCTTATAGCATTCTTAGGTTCAGAAAAGGCTGAAGCAATCTGGGCCATAGTGTAAAGGATCGGCCGATCCAACTCGGGATCGGCCAGGGACGAGTCGCGATCTGTAACCGATCCAAAATTTTTTGAAATAACACCAACTCGGACCGAGTCTGAAACGGATCGTCCGATCCGTCACAGAATCGGCCGATCCGTCACGGAATTGGGTGAGTTGGACCAAATGATCCAAATTGGATCGTCCGGCCACATCTTAAGAAAAAAAAAACAGAATCCAAAAAAAAAAAAACCCCCAAAACAAAAATTCCTGCTCTCCATCAAGGGAGAGAGAGAGAGAGAGAGAGAGAGGTTTGCTACGCACTTACGGTGCTACCTCTTTCCTGCGATCGAGAAAGAGAAATAGAGAGATCTGCTAAGTGCCGTCTGCTACCTGCGATGGAGAGAGAGAAGTCTGCCGCTGCTACCTACGATCAAGAGAGACTGAGAGAGAGAGAGGACTACCGTGACGCCGTCTGCTACCAGAGAGAGAAAGAGAGCTACCGGCGGGCTGTGGAAGAGAGAGAGAGAACTGTCGTGACCCATCTGCTACGAGAAAGAGAGAGAGCTGCAGAAGCTTCCAGTGCAAGACGAAACAAAAGGGGTTGGGTTTATTACTTTATATTGGGTTTTTTTTCTTGGATCGGTTCGGATCGTCCGATCTAGATATGGATCGGCGATCCAACTCGGTATCGGACCAGGACGATCCCCGATCCGAAACCGAGTTTAAACACTATGATCTGGACTGCAAGAAAATCGTTAGCATGAACAGAATCAGCTGAATAATTTAAGGATTTAGTCTTCCGTAAGGCTATTTGCGGAATACCTAGAGAAACAGGAAGAGGATTGGACAAAGAGGGATGAACCAATGACTTAAATTGACAGCCAGCACCAAGTTTGTCGAAACACGAATCAATGGCCTCAATGGACCTCGGATTCTAACACCAAGGAATGCCACCAAAATCGAATTCGACATCCCCACCCCCAACGGATTCCTTGCCTCAAGGCTCACCACCCATCAAGCTTCTTTTCTTTACAGATTAACCTCTCATGCTCCCCCCTTCCGTCAATGGGCTCTTCCGGATGTATACCTAATGAAGTTGGCCTTCCCCACTCCCCTTATGAGTTGAATAAAGCTTTCTTTGATTTTCTTCTGCAGCTAAACCATCATCCTTGACATATATATTTGCACCCATTTCCAACTGATCAACACGCGAATACGGCCCTTTCAACATACCTTCAATTGGAGTGAGTAAATCAGCAATTCTCTCCCACATCCAGCCGTTGGAGCGAGCAAATCAGCAATTCTTTCAACATACCTTCAATTGGAGCGAGCAAATCAGCAAATCCTGTAGCACATTCTTCGTTGCAGCGATCACTAAGCCCCCATCCCTACTGGTCTGAACACCTTTATTCCTATAGAGACTAACAACTTCCGCAACTCAATTTCCCCCTTCTCAGGTTTGAGAAGCGAGCCCACCCCCTCGTCATCCATTACTTTATTTGATGACATGGGCCCGGGGCCCAAGATAGCCCAAACCCTATTATCCAACTCAGACCCGTATCAATTAGAGCTAATCTGGAGGGACCTAAAGAAATGGGCCCTGAAAAACTGATGTTTACGGGCTTGACTGAAGGCCTAACCCAACGGCCCACTTTACCCCCTTCATAAGGCACGACATCACTCTCTCGAACCCCGAACAAAACCTCATCATCTACCTTTCCATCACCAGAACCCTGCTGAGCCAAGAAAAGAAAAAAAGTTGAATTTCGACTGATCTCCGACTTTGCATGCTTGGCCTTCTCCTCCGGTTGGATGAAGCTCGCACTTTTGTTGCCAGCACCTGCAAACCCACTAACCCCCTCTATTGTACACTGAAGGACAAACCCAACCTCATTGACACGCCCCTTCCCCCTTTCCACGTCATCGTCTCCTTCCCCAAACTCCTTCCTCAGGTCTGAGCAGCCTCCCTATGAAATAATGTCCACTCCAACTTCGAACCAACTCCAATTGTCAGTTAACCAAATAGATCTAGGAATACACCTCGCAGAGCCTTGGCCAACGTCCATGAATACCCGCAAAAACCTTTCCCATCCTCCACCATAGACTGATGGGAGCTAGATAACCTCCAAAAAAACTCCCATGTTCACCAAATCTTGTGCCATCATTTGTGCCAGAACACCATCAAGGGCAATGTGCTAACCGAAACGATTGAACGGGCCCCTGAATTTTTTGGGTGGTACACAAGTCACACCGACCTCTAACGGGCTAACCAGGAACTTCGAAAGTTCACCAGCCGAGATAAGTCTCACAATTGGTTGAGGAGTCGAGCAAGCCTTAACTCAATCTAAGCAATCCTTCACTGCCTGACTGCTTGCTACTACAATATACGACCATGGTCCTTCCGACGGTGGGAAGAAAACGATCTTCCTCTTTCGTCATGCGAAACCGAAGTCACTTTCAAGAACTCCCCTCTCCCATTAGCTCTGAGTTCGGCTATAAGCACCGGACTACCATTTCTCACGAAACCAAGGACGCATGGTTTTTTCCCATTCTTGGTGATAGCAGACACCATTTTTCCCAACCATCCTATTTCGTCAGCAAAAAATCAAATCCATGAGTTGCCAAAAAGTTTCAATTCCATCACCTTCACGAACAAACTGTTCTGCCTTGACACTGGTTCAAATGTAAAGAGCTTTCAATCGACTCTGATTCTGATCTTCTCAGGTACTCCCATTCCTAATCCCACAATACCCTTATTGTGATGATCATTCTCATTGCTTAGAACTGCCTCTCTGTAGCCGACCGATGGATTATTTGCTGCTTTATTGCTTTGACTGTTCGACAAACCACTTCCCTCAGAAATAACTCTGGATTACCAGCCTCATTCAAGGAATTGACAATCTCATCACCGAATATCCGGCGGCGATCAGGCCTCCGACCACCAGTTTAACGTTTTCTCTCTTCTCACTCATTCAATTGTAAGATTCATAAAAAATTTAATTGAAGTAGGATTTGGGGTTTAGGCTTTGGGATTTTCAGCTCCCCTATGTCTTCAATCAATCAAAGGAATATGTTAAACCTCCAAGCTCTGAGGCTTTGTTGGGATTTCATCCGGTTTGATAATCTTTGCCAGGTCAACGAGAACTAAAAGTTTACCAGTAGTAAACATTCTCATACCAGGCTTACTCCCTTACACCCCCATTTTCATCAGTGAATATGACAAATGTTAAAATCTCCCCACCGCTCAACACGATATAGACCATCTACCAATAACGTTATCTAATTCTTCCCACATAACACTCTGACTACCAATATCACAAGGACCACACACTGACACACTGACGAAGCATCCCACAACCATTCTCTGCATTCTTGAACAAAACAGAAAACTAAAATTGCTCTGACAACACTATCAACTTTTTGACAACTATATTATTCCACAACAACAACAAAACACACACTCCAAAACTCACCAACTCTACCAAAATCATCTATAGGTTCAACAATTGCTATCAGAGAAAAGCGTCCCAAGTTCTCAACCCTTCTTTCCCACAACCAGCCCCATCTCTGCAAAAACATCAGCCGACTCTCGTCCACCTTCATCCAGACCCTACTTGACACAGAAGGAAACCTCATCGCAAATGATTCCAATTCCATACCATGTGCGTCCTCTTCTGAAATGTCATTATCTACCATCTGATTAGCTTCTTCAACCAACCTGCTGACAACCAAAATACTCATAGGGAACACAAAACTTACCTTCAAGGGATGATGCTATGTGTTGTTCTCGACCCAAAGAAACCTAGATTCGCGCAAACATAGCTCTTCAATGATGGGATCAACCCAATCAATATGCTCCATCTGCCTCGAAGGGCTTCCTCTCCAAATTGAACGATAATGCTTGCTATTCCTATAAGATGAGCAATTGAGCATTCATTGCTTTCAGATGCATTTCCCTCGGGATAATGTCTTTGCATCTGCCTTTTTGTCCATGAAGCAAATTGGCCCTCTAGGATAACTCATATCTAAATACCACCCCTGGATTTCTCCCATAATAATCTTGTTCCTCAGGCCCATAACTGGCTGTCCTCATCCACTCCTAACACTGTTACTTCACTTGAATCGGCACCAGGAGCAAAGCCAATAAATTTTTTATTTTCTTATTTATTTATTCATTGTTACTATTACTATTATTATTATAATTTTTGGCGGGGGGAGGGGTTCACACATAAATGTGTACACAAGTATATAGTTTAGGAAATCTAATTTTTTGTCATGTACTTTCACATTCATCCAATTTGCATATTAAATTTAAAGTCCTAACAGATTACCAGATGTTATCCCTCCAAATGGAAAAATCAGTCATCTTTCACATGATCCCAATTTGCTTATTAAAGTTAACCCTGCTGGACTTTTTATGAAAAGAAGTGTTGGGGGGTCTACCTAATAAATAAGACAATGAAAAATATTAAAGGCCTGCTTTAGAGTGTAAAGAGAGTTTTAAATAGGAAGCTGCTAACCATAAACTATAATTTCAGATTCTACCATACACTTCATGCCATTCCAATCATATATAGAAAACAAGGGTGCAACTTGGGTCGGTACAACACAAAACCAGACCAAACTAAACCAACATTGGTTCGGTTTGAATTGGGTTTCTAAAAGTTTGGTTCAGTTTTGGTCTTGAACTTACAAAACCAAATTAGATTGGTTTGGTTTTGGGTTGAAGCCTCGGTTAAACAGAACTGAAACCTGAATTAGTCTATATATGTATATATATATATATAAACCATGGTTTTAAATTTCGGCGGCATGCCGCCGAAATGTCGCCATTTCCCCCCTTGGGGAAATGGTGGTATTTCCTCATTTTGCCGAAATTTCAGCGAAATATAGGCGAAATTTCGCCATGCCCCCTTGGCAAAATATCTAGTGAAATCGAAATTTAAAACCTTGCTTGAAACCATGCTTCTAAGCAAAGCCCAAGACTGCATACGACAGTGAAGACTGAGCAACCAATCCCCGCTCTTTACAAAATTCTGAGACTAATTACCTCTGAACTCTATGTAGGTGCACCGTGAACACCCATAAAGCTACCACGGATCCCAATGACTCGACGATGACCAAATTAGAAGACCTATTTTGAAAGATTTTCTGTTTCTCTCCCCCAAATCACCAACAAAATAGCATAAAAGCAACACAACACATCAATCTCCCTTTTCCCCAACCCGGGACTCTCCACTAAGAGTAGGGATGGCAATGGGTCAGGTGACCATCCCGGCCCGGCCCAACCAACCTGGCCCTATGTTTGGGCTGGCTTGGGCAAGGATAATTAGCCCATAGGGCCAAGCTGGGCCGGAATTTTAGGCCCGGTCAGTTTTTAGGGTCAGACTCGGGTTGACGTTAAATTGGCCCGGCCCAATATGAATTACAATTAATTACTATTTTCCTATATTGCATACATATAAATAATATTATCAATACAAATGTCTTGCTTTCATTATATAGTATACTATTTTATAGATCTAATATACTATAAATCTCAAAACTTTTAGTTTTTTATAGGTATTTATGAAATATCCTTGTAATTTATAGTTTTTAATTTTGAAAAATAACATTTGAATTCGTAGGGCCGGGCTCAGGCTTACACCTTTGAGTCTGAAGGTCAGGTCAGGCCGGGTTTGGGCACAAATAAGTAAGGGTGCAAGCCCGGTCTATTGCCACCCCTAACTAAGTGAGAAGCATACAAATACTCACTGGCATACCAAGACCACCACACCACACCACCTGCAAGAAGAAACATCAAACCTCACTAGCAACCAAATAATACAAAAAGCATGAAAAAAAATTCCCATGGAGGAATCAAAAATCAAGGTCAAAAGAAAGAGTATACTATACCAGTTGGTTAATCAGCCGCTTCATTTGACTTATGCACATAAAACAAACCTGAGGAGACAAGGCCAAGTACTTCTAGCTCTTCTTAAAAGTTATTCTATATGTAACCCTTATAGAGCATCGCAATACATACAAATGCCCAAATACTAGAAATTGAGAGAAAAACTACAACCACGGATACGAGAAAAATATGAGCTGGTGGATAAGACCCCTAAACGGCTGAGAGCTCAGATACGTGAGTAAAGAACCCAAGGATCAGCCAAACCATCTTTAAGGAACTCCAATAGAAATGCCATCTCCAACAACTCAACCAAACTAAGATCCTACTTAAAGCAAAAATTCCAAAACAAAACCAGACTAGAGACTTAAAAAAGCAAAGTAATCGACAAAAAAAATCTCCATGTACTATCACTGTAAACCTTTGCCGAATGGGTTATGTCGCAACAAAATTTGTGGATGCCATAGTTATTCTAGATGACCATGATCTAAGGGCTATTTGACTCAATGCTAAAATGCCAAAGCCTTATGCCCAAAAGCAATGAATTTTAGCATTCCCCAAACTCAAGTCGCTCTACCCCTAACCTGACACAAAACCTTCTCATTGACTATTCCTAATCCCACCCCTTGTAGAGAAGTCTCTCTAAATTTATCTACTCTACAGGCCACCCTAACCAAGATCCTGGAAAGGAAGAGAAGGTACATTGGAAGATTAGACAACTAAACGAAAATTAACTTAATCCTACTTCCCAGAGAAAGATAAATTATATCATACACTCGACTCCTTTAAATTCATTTTCCAGCCCAGAAACCATGTTGAATCATCTAAGATACTCCTAATAGAAGAGAGACTCGGCTAGTCAGTAAGGGAGTCTCGGCTAGTCAGTTTTGGGAAGAGATCGTCGTCGCGCCCTTATGATTGGATCAGCTTCTGGGTTGAAGCTGGGACGCCTGTGTGGAGCTTTTTTTCTTCTCTTGGTTTTGTCTTTTCTGTTTTTGTTTTTCTGCCTGTGGTATATCTTGGTGGTATACCGTTTGCGTACTGCTGAGGCTAAGCCCTTTTTGTTTATACAATAGTAACTCCGTTTATCAAAAAAAAAAGATACTCCTAATAGAAAACACCTGAACCTCATCTCTGCAAGCTTCAAGGAACAAGATTGCGTCATCCGCCAATTATAGGTGGGACATGGCCACTACATCAGTTTCAACCTTGAAGACCTTAAAAAGATCAAGATCCTCAATCTCCGTGAGAAACTGCCCAAGAACATCACAAAGGTAAAAAAGGAAAAGGGACAAGGGATTTCCTTGTGTAAGGGCTCTTGAAGAACTAAACTCACCACACACTCCCAAAGAAAATGATGCATTTCTAACAAACCCTCCAATCCAGTTCTGCCATCTAACCCCAAACTTCCCATTCTGAAATGGCATCCAAAAAACTCTTCGTTATCATAAGCCTTTATCTAGGTTAAACTTACGGACCAAACAATAAAAAAAATCTAATTCCCTACTCCACACAATCATTTGCAATCAGCAAACTTCCAAGAACTTGTTGACCTTAAATAAATGCACTCTGATTATGCAACCCTATGACCTCTTTGATACGAGTAGTAAGGAGTTGGGCAATGATCCACCACTCCAAATGGAACTCACGACTTCCTTCTTAATAAGTTCCAAATACTTTTGAAAGAAAGCCATTGGAAAACAATCAGACATGGGGTTTTATTTTATCAACCTCCTGACTCCTCAAACTCGTTCTCAGGCCACACTCTCTAGTCAATGGTAATCCAAAATATGAACCCCCTATAACGCTAAGAATGAACTAGCATCTTGCTCCAACCAATACAAGAGCAAATAAAAAAGTAAGGGCTTCTTCAATCTTATTGTGATCACCCACTGACTCCCCATCAACTATCAAATTAAAGATAAACATTTTTCCTTGTTTCCTTCTAATAGCCATTTAAAAATAATAATAATAAATCGTATTTCCTCTCCCTAACTGACCTCCTCACACCTCAAAACTTCAACCAATTGTTACTTTCATATTGTGATAAGACTCGATTTACCCACCCTAACCTTCTAGATTCCTTAATTTTGCCCAAATCATCAATGCCCAAAAGGATATAGCTTCCTCAACTTCTAGCAATCCAAAAGTCTCTAGTCAATATTTTCAAATTTCTCTTTATGAATTTAAGGGATTTAATAAATGAAAACCCAGTCCATTCCGATCAAGGGATAACCATAACCTTCTACAAGATGCAAAAAGAATCTTTGAAGGATTTATGGGTAACCACATATACTCAAACCTTTTTGATAAGGGCCCAGAAACAGCTTTTGTAGAAGACAGCAAAGGGCAATGGTTGGAAGTGGGGTGCGGTAAAGCCGCCTGCATTATAGAGCTAAAGTAAGAATTACTGCCCAGGGATGCAAGGAATCTGCATGACCTACAAAAAAAAAAGATTATTTTCGCATTCCACTGCATTCTTTCTTTACTGATTTTTTAGCACCTTCCAGTTCTCCTCTATAAGCGAGAATTTTAACCATATTTCATCCCCCAACACTAACTTCACTTGTTTGCAATCTTTATACAATCTATTCTCCCGAGTTGTAGTAACTTCTAAGTTCTAAAATCATGTATTAGTCAAGTTTTTTAGCACTATAGGGTGCCCCAAGAAGAGAAAAGAGCATGCACAAGCAAAAGAAATTACATCACATGTAACTCCCAAAGAGAATTTGATACCTTGTCAAGTGTACTTATCATTCTCCCAATGGTTCCAAACATCAAATTTTCACAAGAACAACGTGCATAAATGTTAGGTAAAAGAGAAGAAATAAATGTATAACAATCGAAGAGAAAGAGAAAAGAAGGGTCACAAAACCTTTCACCAATATCAATGCTTCAATTTCTATATTAACGACCATCGATATAACATATACAACTAAGCCAAGAAATATTCAGATGCAATTATTCCAAAAAAAACAACAATTGTGTAAAGGGCATTCCATATTCCAATTTCTAAGTTACCAGAGCGTAGAGTAAAAAGCGCAAAATGAGAGCGGCAAGGAGAATGAGAGCGCCAATTTCAAAAACATCCGGAGTGTCTACAAATGTGTGTACGTATATATGTTTATATTTATATATACAATGATAATTTTATTTGATAAGTTAAATTACCAAAATTAACGTTGAAGGAAAAGAGATGTAATTAATGTTAAGAGCAAAAGATGAGAGGCATTGATTTTGTTAAATTCTCTCTCCCTCAACTTCTAAAAATGCCCTTCCCTCTTTCTGATTGGTTTACAATTCTAGTAATTAATTAAAATTATTGTTATGTTACCATACTAGTCTCTCACTCCTTAATTTTAGAGCAAAAATATGGGTATATTAGTCAAATACAGTGAAAACCCACTTAATTAGGAATTACAATCTTAGTAAGCCATGCTTAAAGTACCGTATTTATAGCCTCGAATTCTGGAGTTAATTACTCTGTTACTCTTAGAACTTGAATTTATTATAGTGAGCATGGTTTCCAATAATCCAATCCGTGCTCTTGAAATTTGTAATCCGATGATTACCAACGATTTCTAGCGCAGGGGCACGCCTCTTATGTCAGACGAATTAGGTAACTAAGGCCATGCTAACTTCGGAATATGCAATGCAAAAATCAGAAGCTTCACAGTTTAAAGTAAGAAAGCTTGACATTGATTTCATAGTTGCTAGATCATTTCACATTTAAAAGAAGAAATAAGATTGAAGCTTTGGATATAGCAGCTTAGACTTAGTTGCATCAAATTAATTCACATTCATGGCCATCAGTAGATTGCTTGTTTTAAATATCTGTTTCTTTTTTTATAATTTTTAAATATCTGTTTCCTTGTTAGGAAAATTCATAAACAAATCCAAAACTGATCATCAAATAAGAAATACCATTGCTTCTTCTTTCTGTAGCACCCTAATCAGCATAGTTGAAGGTGACCATGGATCACGTCCGCGACAAGGTGGGATAAAACCAGTATGAACAGGGACATCAACTTACTACCGTGTCACCCTAGTGGATTGAACATATGGCATTCCCAGCAGAGACAGGTTACCATAACAACCATTACAAAGGGAGTAACAGCTCAGGCTTACCTTTATCGCATAACAAATTTTGACTTACAAGACCAGTTGCATGTATATCAATAGAAGTATGAATAGAGAACCTCAATCTCAAAACTATATCCCCACACACACATACACATACACATATCTACATGTGTATGTATGTGTGTGTGTGTCTGTGTGTGTGTGTATGCATGTATATGTGTGTATCTGTGTGTGTGTGTGTATGCATGTATGTATGTATGTGTGTGTATATATATATAAGTAGAGAGAGGGAGACCTACAACAAAACATGTGTAAAAAATTAAAAAAAACAAAAACAAAAACACAAATTACCTTGGATTCGGGATATAGTTAGATGATGGAACAGTAGAATCAGCTCTGGACGTATCCCTGGATGATGAACCACCAACTGTACCGTTACTAACTCCACTACTGCAGCTAGCAGTAGAATACCTTTGCATTTCTACCCGCGATCACCAGCATATTGCCTCCAACATCAGGAATTTTAAAGAAGATATTAAAGCTACTCTATCGCAAAACACCCTCTGATTTTTGACTGACCACAAACCATTGAAAGCAAACTCCTGGAAGGAACCAAACTCAGTTCAGAAATAATATTAGGGACAAAATTTAGTAACTATAAATTCTATGTATTCTGCAACTAGGTCAGGAGGGTGACAACAATACTTCTCTACACTTATCACTAATATCTCAGTTCAAAATCAAGTTAACCAGAACCCTAATCATTCTGTAATCGAACATCTACTCTCTAGTTTGTCACAAGGAAGAGCGTAATGTAGAGCATTAAATCAAGAAAAGAGAGGTGGAAAATAAAAAGGCATCCGGAAAATTATAGAATAAAGATGACAATCCCCACCAAACCTCGTGAAAGACATTAATACCCTTTTCGAATATCAATATATAACATCTGATTCGTTTGAGGACGACTTCAATACAAATTTAGAATTTGGACCCATAATAATTTATAATCTGATAGCTTCAAGATGCCAATATATATATATAAAACTCACTATACTAATATGGCATGTTGCAGCAGATAGCAAAAACAGTTATATGAAGTGATCAAACTGCGTGATATTTAACACACACACACACAAAAAAAAAAAAATTCTTCGTTCTAATCAAATTACTTAATCAGCTTAAATCATTCCACTGGCAATTCAAACCCTACGTTCATCTTAAACATGAAAAAACACATAAATAGTAACAAAAAATCATAAAAAAACATAAAATATCAACCAAATATACCAACCTAAACTCCCAAATCAACTGAAGCTGAATCAATCTCTCTTTCCAAGTAGAACAAATCAATTAAGCACTTATGATTCCAGGAAGGAGACTAGATTTGGATCAATGATTCAAACGAAAACTAGGATTTTTGGCTGTCTATGAGGATTTAGCACGAAATAAAAGTAGGGTTTTCTAGAAGAAATATATGAATCCATAAACCCTAAAAGTAGAACGAAGGCAAAGAGCATAAAAATGTCGTACCTTCGATGGATACGGAGGAAGAAACGAATCGCTTTGACTCTTGGCTGATGACGACGATAACGCCCTTGTGTTGCTTCCCGGGATCGAATAGGAAAAGCCGTTCTGTGAAAAAATAAATATATATTTATGACTTTTTTCCCATCATTATCCTTCTTTGTTTCCTGTATTTACGATTTTACCTACAAGAAAAGTTACACGTTTTGATCATTCAACGAAACAAAAAAAAAAAAGTTACATATTTGATGTTTTCTAGTATGAATGTGATAGGGATATAGTTGAGTTCATGGTTATTTGTGGCAAGAATTCCACATCAACGACCCAAGCTATATCATTACCTATTTCATTACCTATTAGACCGTTAGTTGGCACAAAACTGTGATTTAAGAAAACAAGTTTTTGTGAATTTGGTTGGATCGGGTGCATTCCCGAAGGACAAGCTGGGACATTGACGAGTATATTTGATGGTTTGGAATCGTTGGCAAATGTCATGAACGGATTTGAACGAGTATTTTACCCAAAAGAGTTCAGACAAAAAGTAGACCTATTAGGTGCTCTACCAGGTCGAGATCGGGCTCGATAAACCCCTTGGCACTATCTTGACAGGGTGGGTACCCAAGCGCGAACAATGTTTTCCCGAGGGGTATTCTTGTCCGTCGAGACTCATTTTTGTCCATCTTTACACTTCCTAAAGTCTCGAAACGCCTAATTTTCACATGTTCAGATCCCCTGCATGGCAAGTCCGCAGGAGATTATCAAATTAAGAGTCGTGCTCGACATGGTGTGACCAACTTATGTTTAATTAATTAAGTGATTGATTACTTATATGTATGAGATTTTCAGGTGTTCACTAGAGAGGAGATCTCCGTCTCCAGCAAGAGCCTAAAAGGGGGTTTCGTGCTTGAGGCATGGCAACCATAGGCGTGGTTATCATCGACGGTCGAGGCAAACCCCGACACGCCGACCTATGGTTCGATGATGTCAAGTGATGACAACGTGCTACCTTATGAGTTGACCAAAAATGAGCTACACATTAAATTAACCATTATACTATTAACAACTTGATTGTTATAAAACGGGCTCGCATCCTCTACAGCAAGGGTTACAGCCAACTTTACAGCACCAATCGTGGGGGCATCACGTGGGATACCAAGGGGGTACCCAAAAGGAAAACCCAATAAGGGGATACCAATGGCTTATTTCATGGGGGTACCAAGGGTGGGGGTACCAGTGACTTATTAATGGGGATACCAAGAAAGAGGGTACCGGTGGCTTATTCTTGGGGTACCAAGATGGGGGTACCGGTGGCTTATTCATGGGGTACCAAGGTGATGCTGTACAAATTGTTGTACCCACTTTGTTGTAGAGGACGGACGCAAAGCCGTTATAATGTTGATAAGATGGAGAGTTAATACAATGAACAGTCTTTCTCATTGGTGATCTGTTTTAAGGACATGTGAGCTATTTTTTAAAGATGGTTGGAGTCTTTCTCACATGTGAACGGAAAACATCTTTGACAATACTATTGATGCGGGATTTGAAATAGACTCAATATATTAAAAGAACTTCAATAAATAATATAAAGGAGTCAATACAACCACCCTTCTAAAGAAATAAGTTCAGGGAGTCTGTCTCATGATAGCCTAAACCGTCGCGCAGTCGTTCTATCAAGAGTGTTTCTTCACAAACATGACATGTGAATAAGACAAAGAGAAGAGACAAGGGGGGGAAAGGATGTTGAAATAATCGTAAGCTAGTTAGAACGCTTATCTCAGAGCAAGAAAACCTCAAATTTCGAGTGACCCGAAGTCTATATCTGTAACGACCCGACCCGTTAAATGAAAAAATAAAACCCTATTTATTTATCTATTTATTTTATATATATATATATATATATAGATAACAAAGGTACATTAGCTGACATAAAATGTGAAGTTATTTTTTTGTGAGCATAAGGGTAAAACTATAGAGAACACTCTACATATGTGCATGAGTGGCATTGTTGTAAAATTAATGATGGCAGGATAGTAATTACAAGTGGTTGTAGAAATAAGGGTATTAGTTTAGATAAATTGAATCAAGGGTTAGATTTGAAGAGATTAGAAAGAAGGGGTTGAGATTAGGTGGCTAGGAACCAAGGGTAAGGATGAAGAGCAAAGGAGTGGAAGGGGTTTAGATGGTGACATGTGGTAAGGAAAAGAGAGGGGGATTGTATCTTGCATGGGAAGCTTGCTTAACAAGCTTCTCGTGTTTGTTTTGGCTTGAGAAGAAGAAAAGTTAGAGAAGAAGAGAGAGTAATGAGAAGAAGAAGACTAGAAGTTGCTTGGATTGCTAGGCTAAGGTAAGTATGGATTCTATGATATAATTAGAGCATCTTTGTTTTTTTAATCAAATGAATGATTAATATATTGTTATGAGCATATGGTAGATGAATTTGTTTGAATATGTTTAAAAGTTGTTTTGTATGTGTTTGTTGTAAAAAAATGAACTATGTTGAATGAAAAGTAGTATAGGATGACTTAGGGTAGAAAACCCTAAAAAATACCCAGATTCTGACCCATTTAGACCGTTCGGCGCACACGTTGGGGCGCCGAACAGGTCGAGTATGAACACTTTGAAGGGGCTCGCCTAAACCACCCTCGGCTCGCCGAACAAGTCGCCGAAGGTTTTCCCATAAAAGGCAAGTCCCTGGAAAGTCCGCCAAATCACGAGTGGGTACGCCGAAAGGCCGCCGAACCCTCGCCGAAGGATTTTCCAAAAATGACAAGTCCCTGGATTGTTCGCTGAAACACAGGTGGTTTCGCCGAATAGTCCGCCGAACCATTCTTCGGCGCACCCCTAGGTGCGCCAAACACGGCGTCGAAGTGGGGTTAGGCTCGCCGAAGCACAGTAAATAATTCTAATTCTTATACAGGGGAATTGAGTTTGAAGATGAATATGTATGCCAATGTAGTTAGCTTGCGTGCGCATTTGCATATCGTGAATGATAATGAATGAGTACGAATACATTGTGATTGATGATGAGTGAATATGAATACATCATGAATGATAATGAATGGCATTCCTTGTGAACACATGAATGTAGTTAAACTGTTATATGTAGATCTCATTTTTGCACGTTCTATACACAGCTTGTATGTTTAGTTAATGTGCACTAACACTACACACATAGGCTCAAGACCTCAGTGGTCTAAGAGTATAACCCTAAAGTTCGAGACCTTGTGGTTGTGTCTCATGGACAGAAAAAATGTGATGTAATTCCACATCTAGTGAGGGGACCGTAGGTAGAGTTGAGGGAGTAGTTAACATAACATACTCAATCCTAGCCAAGGGGCAGTGGCCCAAAGAAATCTGAAATGAGTGCCTCTGTAGTCTGGTCAGGTGATCGTGCTTCCCTGCGGGAGGACATCAGGTTGCTGATTCACCCGGTTGGACCGAAAGGGGGGGATAACTCAGTTGTACTGAAGCTCTTCGGGGTCATTGAAAAAAAATGTGTTGAACCGGACGGGGGGGGATGACTCAGTTGTACTGGAGCTCTTCGGTGCCATTGAAAAGTGAATATGAGAAGAAGGACTGAACCAGAAGGGAACATATTCACTGACATTCTACCAGAGTATGCATTAGGCACACATATATTTCTATAGATGTTTGATAATTCACCATGATGATATTTTAGTTTATATATGATTGCATGCATGTGTATTATGATGAAAGGTGAACCTCATGCATTGTGCATAACTGTAGTGATGATGTTGCTTAGAATACTAGATGAGCTTATATATTCTCGAATCCAATTCTTGCTGGCTAGTTAGCTTACGCCTTAGAGCGAAATACTTTCAGGTGAATTAGATCATGCAGAGGAAGAAGATCTCAGGGTTGCTAAAGCTGAGGAGCTGTACGAAGAAGAAGACGATTGCTACCTTCCGCAGTGATTTGCTGTTTTTAGTTAATGTATGTTTTATAGTTTTTTTCTTAACATTCCTTTTGGACAATGTATATAAATGGTTCCTTTCTGGGTAAATGATATAGTTTACGTTTACTTAATATAGAAATCTGATTTTCTATCTAGAACTTACTTTCGATTATTTTCCGTTGAACTATGTATATTATATGGTTTCTCTAAAAGTTATCTTGGAATCTTTACTGATTACTATTGTTTTCCTTTGACCACCACTCTCCTTTGAGGAAGTGAAGGTCATGATGCTAGACCCATCTGGATCGTGATGTTCTACCGGGTTTGGGTCGTGACAGTATTTCCGGAAGACCATGAGGATGGAGAAGAATTGGATTTTATGAAACTCCAGCAAGGGAGTATGTTAGTTATGGAGTATGCCGCCAAGTTTACGGAACTATCGCAATTTTCTTTGTAAGCCGTGGATGATGAAGAGAAAAAGGCCTTCCATTTTGAAAGTGGTATGAGGCCTAGTATTCGAAGCTGGATGATAGTAAGAGAATTTACTGAATACCACAAGGTGGTAGATTGTGCTAGGAAGGTGAAGAAAGATATGGCAAAATTTAGGAGGAGAGTGGAGGAAAGAAAAGAACCAACCTAAAACCGGAAGCTTTAAGGGGAATACATCTCATGCACATATGAAGCAAAAGATGCAAGGACCATCAAATCCTCCAGACTTTGTGATGCGGTGCCACAATTGCCGGAGGCGGGGTCACAGCTACGAAGAGTGTGGGGTACCACCAAATCAGAATACAGCTTTTCTTCAAGGCCAACAACGGCAGCAATTTGTACCTAGGCCTCACTACACCCAGAATTCCGACTTTATTCAGTAAGTGCAACCCCACGAAGGGCCAAGGAGTGGACTCTCATAGCCACAACTACTACCACCTCCTCAGAGGGGTAAATTTTATGCAATAGAGCCACAACAGAGCAAGGTCATGGAAGGTACCATTTGTCTCTCCCATACCTCTATACGAGACACCGGAGCTTCACTTTCGATTATTTCACGACTTCTTGTACACTGTTTGGGTCTACATGTGAATAACTTAGAGAAGAGTTTAGTAGTAGCCAACCCGATGTAAGGTACAACACAGTTAGACTTGGTGTGTGAGTCTTGTTTGATTATGCTAGATGAGTCCGCTCTACCCATAAACTTGATTGTCCTTGACAAGCACGAGTTTGACGTCATCGAATGGATTGGCTAGCCGCAGATCATATGCAGATAGACTGCCTCAACCAAGTTGTCTCCATTCAGACCCCAGAGGGAGATCAAATTAAATTATTAGGCTCGAGATTTGGAATGCCCAACTTATTGGCCTGTTTAGATCTCTGGTCCATTAAAGGGAAGGACTGGGAAGAGATACCCATTGTGAGCCAATTCGGTGAAATATGTCAAGATATTCCAGGATTACCACCCAAGCAGGAGCTAGAATTTTGTACTGAATTAATTTCGGGAGCACAGCCCATAGCACTACCAACATACTGAATGGCAACTACTGAATTGCCAGAATTGAAAAAGTAACGACATGAGTTATTAGCCTTGCTGTTCATCTAGCCAAGTACTTCACCTTGGGGAGCGCCGGTTTTGTTTGTGCTAAAAAAGGACGAATGTCTCAAACTGTGTATACACTACTGGAAGCTGAATCACATCACAATGAAGAATAAATACCCGTTACCGCGTATCGATGATTTGTTTGATCAGTTACAAGGGGAATCATATTTTTCCAAGATAGATCTCAGATCTGAAATCATCAATTGCGGATTAAGGAACAGGATGTATCGAAAACAACTTTCAAGATGAGATATGGACATTTTGAGTTTGTGGTCATGCCAATTGGGCTGACGAACGCCCCACATCATTTATGGACATGATATAGAGGATCTTCAGACCCTACCAAGACCAGTTTCTTATAGTGTTCATAGAAAACATTCTGATTTACTCTAAGTCGAAGGTAGAACACAAAGAGCACCTCAAAGTTGTGTTACAGACGATAGTGATCACGAATTGTATGCAAAATTTTTGAAGTGTGAATTTTGGAAGATTAAGTAAAGTTCCTAAGGGCACGTAGTGTCTAAGGAAGGAATTACCGTGGACCCCAGAAAAGTAGCAGTATCTGACTAGGAACAACCTAAGAACGTCTCGTAAATTCGTAGTTTCCTTGGTCTAGCTAGTCACTACCATAGATTAATCGAAGGCTTTCCGAGCATTGCAGCTCCTTTGACCAGACTCACTCGAAAAGACGTGAAGTTCATAAGGGATGACCCCTGCCAGGCAGCTTTCACCACTCTCAAGGAGAAGCTTACAACTTCACCAGTTCTCACTATCCTTGTTAGTGGCATCAACATTGTGGTCTACACTGACGCGTCTTTGTCCGGACTTGGTTACGTTTTGATGCAAGACAACAAGGTTGTTGCGTATGCTTCAAGGCAACTAAAGGTGCATGAGAAGAACTATCCTACCCATGACTTAAAGCTAGCGGCAATTGTATTCGCACTAAAGATTTGTAGGCATCATCTTATCGGTGAAACTTTTGAGGTATTCTCAAATCACAAGAGCCTCAAATATCTGTTCTCTCAGAAGGATTTAAATAGGAGACAGAGAAGGTGGATGGAACTCCTGAATGATTACAACTACTATCTTTAGTATTACCAGGGCAGGGCCAATGTGGTAGCAGATGCCCTCAGCCGAAGACCTAGAAGTGTCGTAGCCCACCTACTAGTGCAAGAATGGAAACTCTACTTCGCAAGTCAAGAGATGATGTGAGGTTGTGCAACATACTTACAAGATCATCACTCAAGGAAAGAGTTATTGACCTTCAAAAAGATGAGAAGTGGATGCATGACTTGGCCGCAGATGAGGAACGAAAGGATTGGATCAAGGCTAAAGACGGGAGTGTCAGGTTTAAAAGATGACTCTGTCTGTCGTATGATGAGAACCTAAATGCTGAAATTCTAGCTAAAGCTCATAGATCTCGGTATTCCATACATCCGGATTGGACCAAGATGTATTTCGATGTTCGACTTTATTATTGGTGGAGTCGGATGAAGGTGGAGATCAAGGAATTCGTGACCAAGTGTGCCATCTGTCAGCAAGTCAAGACAGAACATCAGAAGCTAATTGGAACAATTCAGCCTCTACCCATTGGGGAGTGGAAGTGGGAACATATGTCTATGGATTTCATCACACGATTGCCAAAGACTCGCAATAGCCATGATATGATCTAGGTGATAGTAGATTGCTTAACTAAATCAGCGCACTTCTTAGCCACAAGGACCACAATGAACACCGTCGATTTAGCTAAGCTATATCTGAAGGAGATAATCTGATTACACGGAGTACCGATTACTACAATATCAGATCGCGGGTTGCAATTCACTTCAAAATTATGGAAGGGTTTACAAAGGGCCCTACTGACACAGATCAACTACAGCAAAGCCTTTCATCCTCAAACAGACGGTCAGACGGAAAGAGTAAATCAAGTGCTTGAAGATCTCCTGGGATCGCGTATCCTACATTTCAAGGGTAGTTGGTAAGAACATCTGGCACTATTAGAATTTTCCTACAACAACATCTACCAGACGAGCATCGGAATGGTACTGTTCGAAGCACTTTATGGAAGACCCTGTCGATCACCCATGTGCTGGAATGAAGATAATGCGCACATTCCATTAGGACCCCAATTGTAGCAAGGACAACTGAAAAGATCAAACTGATTAGAGACCGATTGCTTACAGCTCAACACCGACAGATGAAGTATGCGGATGTAAGAAGAAGAAAACTAGAGTTCATGGTGGGAGACTAGGTTTTCCTCAAGGTCTCACCGACCAAGGGAGTGTTTAGATTCAGCAAGAAGAGCAAATTGGTGCAAAGATATATTTGACCCTTTGAGATTTCTGAGATGATTGGAGAGGTAGCTTATCGTATTGTGCTTCCATCCTCTATGGACTTGGTACACGATGTCTTTCAATGTTCTTATTGAGGTAGTACCATCCAGACTCAACTTCTATGATTGACTGGAAAATGTAATGATCCGTGAAAATGCCACTTACGAAGAGCATCCAGTGATCTTAAAACGAAAAGAGAACGTGTTGCGAAAAAAGGTCATTGCGAAGGTAAAGGTGTTATGGGAGAATCATGGAACATCTGAAGACCTGGGAACTTGAAGATGAAATGCGAACTTGATATCCGCAACTTTTCACTTGAGGTAAGAAAATTTCGGGGACGAAATTCTTTTAAGGGGGTTAGGTTGTAATAGCTTGAACCTTCTCATGTCTACTTCTTAGTGCCCATGACCACATTAAGATCTTTCCTTTAATTTCTAGTTCCAATCAGATGAAAATTTTCCGTGCGATTTGATTTGTAAGACTCGTGGGTCTTAATGCTAAATATTGTAGTTTAACCACAAAGTGTTTAGAAATAACGGGTGAGATTAACTTCTCTTGTTGGAATTAGATGTTACGCTAAGATTTCTTTAGCCTTATTTAGAAAGCTAGCATTAGGACACTTGTCCTAAGGACTTAACTTAAAGAGGAAACAAAACCTAACTTGGTTTTGTCTCATTTGGGGTTTTCGAAACTTGGTGAAGCTAGAGATGGAGAAAGGAAAATTCAGGCTAGGGCTTTGCTCAAGTTGATTCTCTTTGAGTTTTGTAAGTAGAAAATCTCATGAATGTGTTAGATTCATCTAGGATTTCTAAGCATTTCCTTATTTCTTTATCAAAGCATAGAAATTGTGATTAAATGTTGAATTTATGTTTAATTATGGAGTAATATTGCTTTTATTGTGTCATAATATGCTTTCCCTACGAATTTGTGTATTGAAATACTTGGTTGTGAGACTTGAGTTGAAAAATGGAGGATTAGGGAAGAATTTCCCCTTTTGTCTGCTCATTCGCGCATTTCGGCGGCCCATCAACATGCCAAACAGTTTGTTGAACTCTTTTTCGGCCACTGACGAACTAGTCGGTTCGCCGAATAGGTTGCTGAGTAGGTACTTTATTTGAACAAGTTCACCGAGAAACATTTCGACGCGCCGGGAATGGACTTTGGTTTGCCGAAGA